>CANTUQ010000435.1:0-19140 GCA_947683425.1 Excoecaria cochinchinensis | reverse complement strand
TAGGGAAATCCGTAAAGTTCGTCGGATTCCGACGAGCAGTTCTCGTGCGATGTGACCGGCAAGCTTCCAGTAGCTATCCCAATCGAGTTTTCCCGAATTATTGGGCTCTAGGATCCAAAATTCACCACTTTTTACGATTTCACGATCTGGCTTGATTTTCCCTAGTGGTACCCCTAGGAAATCCGTAAAAGTTCGTCGGATTCCGACGAAGCCAGTTCTCGATGCGTTGTGACCGCAAGCTTCCAGTAGCTATCCCAATCGAGTTTTCTCCCGAATTATTGGGCTCGGATCCAAAAATTTCACCACTTTTTACGATTTCTCGATTCTGGCGATTTTCCCTAGTGGTACCCCTAGGGAAATCCGTAAAAGTTCGTCGGATTCCGACGAAGCCAGTTCTCGATGCGTTGTGACCGGCAAGCTTCCAGTAGCTATCCCAATCGAGTTTTCCCGAATTATTGGGCTCGGATCCAAAATTTCACCACTTTTTACGATTTCTCGATTCTGGCGATTTTCCCTAGTGGTACCCCTAGGGAAATCCGTAAAAGTTCGTCGGATTCCGACGAAGCCAGTTCTCGATGCGTTGTGACCGGCAAGCTTCCAGTAGCTATCCCAATCGAGTTTTCCCGAATTATTGGGCTCGGATCCAAAATTTCACCACTTTTTTACGATTTCTCGATTCTGGCGATTTTCCCTAGTGGTACCCCCTAGGGAAATCCGTAAAAGTTCGTCGGATTCCGACGAAGCCAGTTCTCGATGCGTTGTGACCGGCAAGCTTCCAGTAGCTATCCCAATCGAGTTTTCCCGAATTATTGGGCTCGGATCCAAAATTTCACCACTTTTTACGATTTCTCGATTCTGGCGATTTTCCCTAGTGGTACCCCTAGGGAAATCCGTAAAAGTTCGTCGGATTCCGACGAAGCCAGTTCTCGATGCGTTGTGACCGGCAAGCTTCCAGTAGCTATCCCAATCGAGTTTTCCCGAATTATTGGGCTCGGATCCAAAATTTCACCACTTTTTACGATTTCTCGATTCTGGCGATTTTCCCTAGTGGTACCCCTAGGGAAATCCGTAAAAGTTCGTCGGATTCCGACGAAGCCAGTTCTCGATGCGTTGTGACCGGCAAGCTTCCAGTAGCTATCCCAATCGAGTTTTCCCGAATTATTGGGCTCGGATCCAAAATTTCACCACTTTTTACGATTTCTCGATTCTGGCGATTTTCCCTAGTGGTACCCCTAGGGAAATCCGTAAAAGTTCGTCGGATTCCGACGAAGCCAGTTCTCGATGCGTTGTGACCGGCAAGCTTCCAGTAGCTATCCCAATCGAGTTTTCCCGAATTATTGGGCTCGGATCCAAAATTTCACCACTTTTTACGATTTCTCGATTCTGGCGATTTTCCCTAGTGGTACCCCTAGGGAAATCCGTAAAAGTTCGTCGGATTCCGACGAAGCCAGTTCTCGATGCGTTGTGACCGGCAAGCTTCCAGTAGCTATCCCAATCGAGTTTTCCCGAATTATTGGGCTCGGATCCAAAATTTCACCACTTTTTACGATTTCTCGATTCTGGCGATTTTCCCTAGTGGTACCCCTAGGGAAATCCGTAAAAGTTCGTCGGATTCCGACGAAGCCAGTTCTCGATGCGTTGTGACCGGCAAGCTTCCAGTAGCTATCCCAATCGAGTTTTCCCGAATTATTGGGCTCGGATCCAAAATTTCACCACTTTTTACGATTTCTCGATTCTGGCGATTTTCCCTAGTGGTACCCCTAGGGAAATCCGTAAAAGTTCGTCGGATTCCGACGAAGCCAGTTCTCGATGCGTTGTGACCGGCAAGCTTCCAGTAGCTATCCCAATCGAGTTTTCCCGAATTATTGGGCTCGGATCCAAAATTTCACCACTTTTTACGATTTCTCGATTCTGGCGATTTTCCCTAGTGGTACCCCTAGGGAAATCCGTAAAAGTTCGTCGGATTCCGACGAAGCCAGTTCTCGATGCGTTGTGACCGGCAAGCTTCCAGTAGCTATCCCAATCGAGTTTTCCCGAATTATTGGGCTCGGATCCAAAATTTCACCACTTTTTACGATTTCTCGATTCTGGCGATTTTCCCTAGTGGTACCCCTAGGGAAATCCGTAAAAGTTCGTCGGATTCCGACGAAGCCAGTTCTCGATGCGTTGTGACCGGCAAGCTTCCAGTAGCTATCCCAATCGAGTTTTCCCGAATTATTGGGCTCGGATCCAAAATTTCACCACTTTTTACGATTTCTCGATTCTGGCGATTTTCCCTAGTGGTACCCCTAGGGAAATCCGTAAAAGTTCGTCGGATTCCGACGAAGCCAGTTCTCGATGCGTTGTGACCGGCAAGCTTCCAGTAGCTATCCCAATCGAGTTTTCCCGAATTATTGGGCTCGGATCCAAAATTTCACCACTTTTTACGATTTCTCGATTCTGGCGATTTTCCCTAGTGGTACCCCTAGGGAAATCCGTAAAAGTTCGTCGGATTCCGACGAAGCCAGTTCTCGATGCGTTGTGACCGGCAAGCTTCCAGTAGCTATCCCAATCGAGTTTTCCCGAATTATTGGGCTCGGATCCAAAATTTCACCACTTTTTACGATTTCTCGATTCTGGCGATTTTCCCTAGTGGTACCCCTAGGGAAATCCGTAAAAGTTCGTCGGATTCCGACGAAGCCAGTTCTCGATGCGTTGTGACCGGCAAGCTTCCAGTAGCTATCCCAATCGAGTTTTCCCGAATTATTGGGCTCGGATCCAAAATTTCACCACTTTTTACGATTTCTCGATTCTGGCGATTTTCCCTAGTGGTACCCCTAGGGAAATCCGTAAAGTTCGTCGGATTCCGACGAAGCCAGTTCTCGATGCGTTGTGACCGGCAAGCTTCCAGTAGCTATCCCAATCGAGTTTTCCCGAATTATTGGGCTCGGATCCAAAATTTCACCACTTTTTACGATTTCTCGATTCTGGCGATTTTCCCTAGTGGTACCCCTAGGGAAATCCGTAAAAGTTCGTCGGATTCCGACGAAGCCAGTTCTCGATGCGTTGTGACCGGCAAGCTTCCAGTAGCTATCCCAATCGAGTTTTCCCGAATTATTGGGCTCGGATCCAAAATTTCACCACTTTTTACGATTTCTCGATTCTGGCGATTTTCCCTAGTGGTACCCCTAGGGAAATCCGTAAAAGTTCGTCGGATTCCGACGAAGCCAGTTCTCGATGCGTTGTGACCGGCAAGCTTCCAGTAGCTATCCCAATCGAGTTTTCCCGAATTATTGGGCTCGGATCCAAAATTTCACCACTTTTTACGATTTCTCGATTCTGGCGATTTTCCCTAGTGGTACCCCTAGGGAAATCCGTAAAGTTCGTCGGATTCCGACGAAGCCAGTTCTCGATGCGTTGTGACCGGCAAGCTTCCAGTAGCTATCCCAATCGAGTTTTCCCGAATTATTGGGCTCGGATCCAAAATTTCACCACTTTTTACGATTTCTCGATTCTGGCGATTTTCCCTAGTGGTACCCCTAGGGAAATCCGTAAAAGTTCGTCGGATTCCGACGAAGCCAGTTCTCGATGCGTTGTGACCGGCAAGCTTCCAGTAGCTATCCCAATCGAGTTTTCCCGAATTATTGGGCTCGGATCCAAAATTTCACCACTTTTTACGATTTCTCGATTCTGGCGATTTTCCCTAGTGGTACCCCTAGGGAAATCCGTAAAAGTTCGTCGGATTCCGACGAAGCCAGTTCTCGATGCGTTGTGACCGGCAAGCTTCCAGTAGCTATCCCAATCGAGTTTTCCCGAATTATTGGGCTCGGATCCAAAATTTCACCACTTTTTACGATTTCTCGATTCTGGCGATTTTCCCTAGTGGTACCCCTAGGGAAATCCGTAAAAGTTCGTCGGATTCCGACGAAGCCAGTTCTCGATGCGTTGTGACCGGCAAGCTTCCAGTAGCTATCCCAATCGAGTTTTCCCGAATTATTGGGCTCGGATCCAAAATTTCACCACTTTTTACGATTTCTCGATTCTGGCGATTTTCCCTAGTGGTACCCCTAGGGAAATCCGTAAAAGTTCGTCGGATTCCGACGAAGCCAGTTCTCGATGCGTTGTGACCGGCAAGCTTCCAGTAGCTATCCCAATCGAGTTTTCCCGAATTATTGGGCTCGGATCCAAAATTTCACCACTTTTTACGATTTCTCGATTCTGGCGATTTTCCCTAGTGGTACCCCTAGGGAAATCCGTAAAAGTTCGTCGGATTCCGACGAAGCCAGTTCTCGATGCGTTGTGACCGGCAAGCTTCCAGTAGCTATCCCAATCGAGTTTCCCGAATTATTGGGCTCGGATCCAAAATTTCACCACTTTTTACGATTTCTCGATTCTGGCGATTTTCCCTAGTGGTACCCCTAGGGAAATCCGTAAAAGTTCGTCGGATTCCGACGAAGCCAGTTCTCGATGCGTTGTGACCGGCAAGCTTCCAGTAGCTATCCCAATCGAGTTTTCCCGAATTATTGGGCTCGGATCCAAAATTTCACCACTTTTTACGATTTCTCGATTCTGGCGATTTTCCCTAGTGGTACCCCTAGGGAAATCCGTAAAAGTTCGTCGGATTCCGACGAAGCCAGTTCTCGATGCGTTGTGACCGGCAAGCTTCCAGTAGCTATCCCAATCGAGTTTTCCCGAATTATTGGGCTCGGATCCAAAATTTCACCACTTTTTACGATTTCTCGATTCTGGCGATTTTCCCTAGTGGTACCCCTAGGGAAATCCGTAAAAGTTCGTCGGATTCCGACGAAGCCAGTTCTCGATGCGTTGTGACCGGCAAGCTTCCAGTAGCTATCCCAATCGAGTTTTCCCGAATTATTGGGCTCGGATCCAAAATTTCACCACTTTTTACGATTTCTCGATTCTGGCGATTTTCCCTAGTGGTACCCCTAGGGAAATCCGTAAAAGTTCGTCGGATTCCGACGAAGCCAGTTCTCGATGCGTTGTGACCGGCAAGCTTCCAGTAGCTATCCCAATCGAGTTTTCCCGAATTATTGGGCTCGGATCCAAAATTTCACCACTTTTTACGATTTCTCGATTCTGGCGATTTTCCCTAGTGGTACCCCTAGGGAAATCCGTAAAAGTTCGTCGGATTCCGACGAAGCCAGTTCTCGATGCGTTGTGACCGGCAAGCTTCCAGTAGCTATCCCAATCGAGTTTTCCCGAATTATTGGGCTCGGATCCAAAATTTCACCACTTTTTACGATTTCTCGATTCTGGCGATTTTCCCTAGTGGTACCCCTAGGGAAATCCGTAAAAGTTCGTCGGATTCCGACGAAGCCAGTTCTCGATGCGTTGTGACCGGCAAGCTTCCAGTAGCTATCCCAATCGAGTTTTCCCGAATTATTGGGCTCGGATCCAAAATTTCACCACTTTTTACGATTTCTCGATTCTGGCGATTTTCCCTAGTGGTACCCCTAGGGAAATCCGTAAAAGTTCGTCGGATTCCGACGAAGCCAGTTCTCGATGCGTTGTGACCGGCAAGCTTCCAGTAGCTATCCCAATCGAGTTTTCCCGAATTATTGGCTCGGATCCAAAATTTCACCACTTTTTACGATTTCTCGATTCTGGCGATTTTCCCTAGTGGTACCCCTAGGGAAATCCGTAAAAGTTCGTCGGATTCCGACGAAGCCAGTTCTCGATGCGTTGTGACCGGCAAGCTTCCAGTAGCTATCCCAATCGAGTTTTCCCGAATTATTGGGCTCGGATCCAAAATTTCACCACTTTTTACGATTTCTCGATTCTGGCGATTTTCCCTAGTGGTACCCCTAGGGAAATCCGTAAAAGTTCGTCGGATTCCGACGAAGCCAGTTCTCGATGCGTTGTGACCGGCAAGCTTCCAGTAGCTATCCCAATCGAGTTTTCCCGAATTATTGGGCTCGGATCCAAAATTTCACCACTTTTTACGATTTCTCGATTCTGGCGATTTTCCCTAGTGGTACCCCTAGGGAAATCCGTAAAAGTTCGTCGGATTCCGACGAAGCCAGTTCTCGATGCGTTGTGACCGGCAAGCTTCCAGTAGCTATCCCAATCGAGTTTTCCCGAATTATTGGGCTCGGATCCAAAATTTCACCACTTTTTACGATTTCTCGATTCTGGCGATTTTCCCTAGTGGTACCCCTAGGGAAATCCGTAAAAGTTCGTCGGATTCCGACGAAGCCAGTTCTCGATGCGTTGTGACCGGCAAGCTTCCAGTAGCTATCCCAATCGAGTTTTCCCGAATTATTGGGCTCGGATCCAAAATTTCACCACTTTTTACGATTTCTCGATTCTGGCGATTTTCCCTAGTGGTACCCCTAGGGAAATCCGTAAAAGTTCGTCGGATTCCGACGAAGCCAGTTCTCGATGCGTTGTGACCGGCAAGCTTCCAGTAGCTATCCCAATCGAGTTTTCCCGAATTATTGGGCTCGGATCCAAAATTTCACCACTTTTTACGATTTCTCGATTCTGGCGATTTTCCCTAGTGGTACCCCTAGGGAAATCCGTAAAAGTTCGTCGGATTCCGACGAAGCCAGTTCTCGATGCGTTGTGACCGGCAAGCTTCCAGTAGCTATCCCAATCGAGTTTTCCCGAATTATTGGGCTCGGATCCAAAATTTCACCACTTTTTACGATTTCTCGATTCTGGCGATTTTCCCTAGTGGTACCCCTAGGGAAATCCGTAAAAGTTCGTCGGATTCCGACGAAGCCAGTTCTCGATGCGTTGTGACCGGCAAGCTTCCAGTAGCTATCCCAATCGAGTTTTCCCGAATTATTGGGCTCGGATCCAAAATTTCACCACTTTTTACGATTTCTCGATTCTGGCGATTTTCCCTAGTGGTACCCCTAGGGAAATCCGTAAAAGTTCGTCGGATTCCGACGAAGCCAGTTCTCGATGCGTTGTGACCGGCAAGCTTCCAGTAGCTATCCCAATCGAGTTTTCCCGAATTATTGGGCTCGGATCCAAAATTTCACCACTTTTTACGATTTCTCGATTCTGGCGATTTTCCCTAGTGGTACCCCTAGGGAAATCCGTAAAAGTTCGTCGGATTCCGACGAAGCCAGTTCTCGATGCGTTGTGACCGGCAAGCTTCCAGTAGCTATCCCAATCGAGTTTTCCCGAATTATTGGGCTCGGATCCAAAATTTCACCACTTTTTACGATTTCTCGATTCTGGCGATTTTCCCTAGTGGTACCCCTAGGGAAATCCGTAAAAGTTCGTCGGATTCCGACGAAGCCAGTTCTCGATGCGTTGTGACCGGCAAGCTTCCAGTAGCTATCCCAATCGAGTTTTCCCGAATTATTGGGCTCGGATCCAAAATTTCACCACTTTTTACGATTTCTCGATTCTGGCGATTTTCCCTAGTGGTACCCCTAGGGAAATCCGTAAAAGTTCGTCGGATTCCGACGAAGCCAGTTCTCGATGCGTTGTGACCGGCAAGCTTCCAGTAGCTATCCCAATCGAGTTTTCCCGAATTATTGGGCTCGGATCCAAAATTTCACCACTTTTTACGATTTCTCGATTCTGGCGATTTTCCCTAGTGGTACCCCTAGGGAAATCCGTAAAAGTTCGTCGGATTCCGACGAAGCCAGTTCTCGATGCGTTGTGACCGGCAAGCTTCCAGTAGCTATCCCAATCGAGTTTTCCCGAATTATTGGGCTCGGATCCAAAATTTCACCACTTTTTACGATTTCTCGATTCTGGCGATTTTCCCTAGTGGTACCCCTAGGGAAATCCGTAAAAGTTCGTCGGATTCCGACGAAGCCAGTTCTCGATGCGTTGTGACCGGCAAGCTTCCAGTAGCTATCCCAATCGAGTTTTCCCGAATTATTGGGCTCGGATCCAAAATTTCACCACTTTTTACGATTTCTCGATTCTGGCGATTTTCCCTAGTGGTACCCCTAGGGAAATCCGTAAAAGTTCGTCGGATTCCGACGAAGCCAGTTCTCGATGCGTTGTGACCGGCAAGCTTCCAGTAGCTATCCCAATCGAGTTTTCCCGAATTATTGGGCTCGGATCCAAAATTTCACCACTTTTTACGATTTCTCGATTCTGGCGATTTTCCCTAGTGGTACCCCTAGGGAAATCCGTAAAAGTTCGTCGGATTCCGACGAAGCCAGTTCTCGATGCGTTGTGACCGGCAAGCTTCCAGTAGCTATCCCAATCGAGTTTTCCCGAATTATTGGGCTCGGATCCAAAATTTCACCACTTTTTACGATTTCTCGATTCTGGCGATTTTCCCTAGTGGTACCCCTAGGGAAATCCGTAAAAGTTCGTCGGATTCCGACGAAGCCAGTTCTCGATGCGTTGTGACCGGCAAGCTTCCAGTAGCTATCCCAATCGAGTTTTCCCGAATTATTGGGCTCGGATCCAAAATTTCACCACTTTTTACGATTTCTCGATTCTGGCGATTTTCCCTAGTGGTACCCCTAGGGAAATCCGTAAAAGTTCGTCGGATTCCGACGAAGCCAGTTCTCGATGCGTTGTGACCGGCAAGCTTCCAGTAGCTATCCCAATCGAGTTTTCCCGAATTATTGGGCTCGGATCCAAAATTTCACCACTTTTTACGATTTCTCGATTCTGGCGATTTTCCCTAGTGGTACCCCTAGGGAAATCCGTAAAAGTTCGTCGGATTCCGACGAAGCCAGTTCTCGATGCGTTGTGACCGGCAAGCTTCCAGTAGCTATCCCAATCGAGTTTTCCCGAATTATTGGGCTCGGATCCAAAATTTCACCACTTTTTACGATTTCTCGATTCTGGCGATTTTCCCTAGTGGTACCCCTAGGGAAATCCGTAAAAGTTCGTCGGATTCCGACGAAGCCAGTTCTCGATGCGTTGTGACCGGCAAGCTTCCAGTAGCTATCCCAATCGAGTTTTCCCGAATTATTGGGCTCGGATCCAAAATTTCACCACTTTTTACGATTTCTCGATTCTGGCGATTTTCCCTAGTGGTACCCCTAGGGAAATCCGTAAAAGTTCGTCGGATTCCGACGAAGCCAGTTCTCGATGCGTTGTGACCGGCAAGCTTCCAGTAGCTATCCCAATCGAGTTTTCCCGAATTATTGGGCTCGGATCCAAAATTTCACCACTTTTTACGATTTCTCGATTCTGGCGATTTTCCCTAGTGGTACCCCTAGGGAAATCCGTAAAAGTTCGTCGGATTCCGACGAAGCCAGTTCTCGATGCGTTGTGACCGGCAAGCTTCCAGTAGCTATCCCAATCGAGTTTTCCCGAATTATTGGGCTCGGATCCAAAATTTCACCACTTTTTACGATTTCTCGATTCTGGCGATTTTCCCTAGTGGTACCCCTAGGGAAATCCGTAAAAGTTCGTCGGATTCCGACGAAGCCAGTTCTCGATGCGTTGTGACCGGCAAGCTTCCAGTAGCTATCCCAATCGAGTTTTCCCGAATTATTGGGCTCGGATCCAAAATTTCACCACTTTTTACGATTTCTCGATTCTGGCGATTTTCCCTAGTGGTACCCCTAGGGAAATCCGTAAAAGTTCGTCGGATTCCGACGAAGCCAGTTCTCGATGCGTTGTGACCGGCAAGCTTCCAGTAGCTATCCCAATCGAGTTTTCCCGAATTATTGGGCTCGGATCCAAAATTTCACCACTTTTTACGATTTCTCGATTCTGGCGATTTTCCCTAGTGGTACCCCTAGGGAAATCCGTAAAAGTTCGTCGGATTCCGACGAAGCCAGTTCTCGATGCGTTGTGACCGGCAAGCTTCCAGTAGCTATCCCAATCGAGTTTTCCCGAATTATTGGGCTCGGATCCAAAATTTCACCACTTTTTACGATTTCTCGATTCTGGCGATTTTCCCTAGTGGTACCCCTAGGGAAATCCGTAAAAGTTCGTCGGATTCCGACGAAGCCAGTTCTCGATGCGTTGTGACCGGCAAGCTTCCAGTAGCTATCCCAATCGAGTTTTCCCGAATTATTGGGCTCGGATCCAAAATTTCACCACTTTTTACGATTTCTCGATTCTGGCGATTTTCCCTAGTGGTACCCCTAGGGAAATCCGTAAAAGTTCGTCGGATTCCGACGAAGCCAGTTCTCGATGCGTTGTGACCGGGCAAGCTTCCAGTAGCTATCCCAATCGAGTTTTCCCGAATTATTGGGCTCGGATCCAAAATTTCACCACTTTTTACGATTTCTCGATTCTGGCGATTTTCCCTAGTGGTACCCCTAGGGAAATCCGTAAAAGTTCGTCGGATTCCGACGAAGCCAGTTCTCGATGCGTTGTGACCGGCAAGCTTCCAGTAGCTATCCCAATCGAGTTTTCCCGAATTATTGGGCTCGGATCCAAAATTTCACCACTTTTTACGATTTCTCGATTCTGGCGATTTTCCCTAGTGGTACCCCTAGGGAAATCCGTAAAAGTTCGTCGGATTCCGACGAAGCCAGTTCTCGATGCGTTGTGACCGGCAAGCTTCCAGTAGCTATCCCAATCGAGTTTTCCCGAATTATTGGGCTCGGATCCAAAATTTCACCACTTTTTACGATTTCTCGATTCTGGCGATTTTCCCTAGTGGTACCCCTAGGGAAATCCGTAAAAGTTCGTCGGATTCCGACGAAGCCAGTTCTCGATGCGTTGTGACCGGCAAGCTTCCAGTAGCTATCCCAATCGAGTTTTCCCGAATTATTGGGCTCGGATCCAAAATTTCACCACTTTTTACGATTTCTCGATTCTGGCGATTTTCCCTAGTGGTACCCCTAGGGAAATCCGTAAAAGTTCGTCGGATTCCGACGAAGCCAGTTCTCGATGCGTTGTGACCGGCAAGCTTCCAGTAGCTATCCCAATCGAGTTTTCCCGAATTATTGGGCTCGGATCCAAAATTTCACCACTTTTTACGATTTCTCGATTCTGGCGATTTTCCCTAGTGGTACCCCTAGGGAAATCCGTAAAAGTTCGTCGGATTCCGACGAAGCCAGTTCTCGATGCGTTGTGACCGGCAAGCTTCCAGTAGCTATCCCAATCGAGTTTTCCCGAATTATTGGGCTCGGATCCAAAATTTCACCACTTTTTACGATTTCTCGATTCTGGCGATTTTCCCTAGTGGTACCCCTAGGGAAATCCGTAAAAGTTCGTCGGATTCCGACGAAGCCAGTTCTCGATGCGTTGTGACCGGCAAGCTTCCAGTAGCTATCCCAATCGAGTTTTCCCGAATTATTGGGCTCGGATCCAAAATTTCACCACTTTTTACGATTTCTCGATTCTGGCGATTTTCCCTAGTGGTACCCCTAGGGAAATCCGTAAAAGTTCGTCGGATTCCGACGAAGCCAGTTCTCGATGCGTTGTGACCGGCAAGCTTCCAGTAGCTATCCCAATCGAGTTTTCCCGAATTATTGGGCTCGGATCCAAAATTTCACCACTTTTTACGATTTCTCGATTCTGGCGATTTTCCCTAGTGGTACCCCTAGGGAAATCCGTAAAAGTTCGTCGGATTCCGACGAAGCCAGTTCTCGATGCGTTGTGACCGGCAAGCTTCCAGTAGCTATCCCAATCGAGTTTTCCCGAATTATTGGGCTCGGATCCAAAATTTCACCACTTTTTACGATTTCTCGATTCTGGCGATTTTCCCTAGTGGTACCCCTAGGGAAATCCGTAAAAGTTCGTCGGATTCCGACGAAGCCAGTTCTCGATGCGTTGTGACCGGCAAGCTTCCAGTAGCTATCCCAATCGAGTTTTCCCGAATTATTGGGCTCGGATCCAAAATTTCACCACTTTTTACGATTTCTCGATTCTGGCGATTTTCCCTAGTGGTACCCCTAGGGAAATCCGTAAAAGTTCGTCGGATTCCGACGAAGCCAGTTCTCGATGCGTTGTGACCGGCAAGCTTCCAGTAGCTATCCCAATCGAGTTTTCCCGAATTATTGGGCTCGGATCCAAAATTTCACCACTTTTTACGATTTCTCGATTCTGGCGATTTTCCCTAGTGGTACCCCTAGGGAAATCCGTAAAAGTTCGTCGGATTCCGACGAAGCCAGTTCTCGATGCGTTGTGACCGGCAAGCTTCCAGTAGCTATCCCAATCGAGTTTTCCCGAATTATTGGGCTCGGATCCAAAATTTCACCACTTTTTACGATTTCTCGATTCTGGCGATTTTCCCTAGTGGTACCCCTAGGGAAATCCGTAAAAGTTCGTCGGATTCCGACGAAGCCAGTTCTCGATGCGTTGTGACCGGCAAGCTTCCAGTAGCTATCCCAATCGAGTTTTCCCGAATTATTGGGCTCGGATCCAAAATTTCACCACTTTTTACGATTTCTCGATTCTGGCGATTTTCCCTAGTGGTACCCCTAGGGAAATCCGTAAAAGTTCGTCGGATTCCGACGAAGCCAGTTCTCGATGCGTTGTGACCGGCAAGCTTCCAGTAGCTATCCCAATCGAGTTTTCCCGAATTATTGGGCTCGGATCCAAAATTTCACCACTTTTTACGATTTCTCGATTCTGGCGATTTTCCCTAGTGGTACCCCTAGGGAAATCCGTAAAAGTTCGTCGGATTCCGACGAAGCCAGTTCTCGATGCGTTGTGACCGGCAAGCTTCCAGTAGCTATCCCAATCGAGTTTTCCCGAATTATTGGGCTCGGATCCAAAATTTCACCACTTTTTACGATTTCTCGATTCTGGCGATTTTCCCTAGTGGTACCCCTAGGGAAATCCGTAAAAGTTCGTCGGATTCCGACGAAGCCAGTTCTCGATGCGTTGTGACCGGCAAGCTTCCAGTAGCTATCCCAATCGAGTTTTCCCGAATTATTGGGCTCGGATCCAAAATTTCACCACTTTTTTACGATTTCTCGATTCTGGCGATTTTCCCTAGTGGTACCCCTAGGGAAATCCGTAAAAGTTCGTCGGATTCCGACGAAGCCAGTTCTCGATGCGTTGTGACCGGCAAGCTTCCAGTAGCTATCCCAATCGAGTTTTCCCGAATTATTGGGCTCGGATCCAAAATTTCACCACTTTTTACGATTTCTCGATTCTGGCGATTTTCCCTAGTGGTACCCCTAGGGAAATCCGTAAAAGTTCGTCGGATTCCGACGAAGCCAGTTCTCGATGCGTTGTGACCGGCAAGCTTCCAGTAGCTATCCCAATCGAGTTTTCCCGAATTATTGGGCTCGGATCCAAAATTTCACCACTTTTTACGATTTCTCGATTCTGGCGATTTTCCCTAGTGGTACCCCTAGGGAAATCCGTAAAAGTTCGTCGGATTCCGACGAAGCCAGTTCTCGATGCGTTGTGACCGGCAAGCTTCCAGTAGCTATCCCAATCGAGTTTTCCCGAATTATTGGGCTCGGATCCAAAATTTCACCACTTTTTACGATTTCTCGATTCTGGCGATTTTCCCTAGTGGTACCCCTAGGGAAATCCGTAAAAGTTCGTCGGATTCCGACGAAGCCAGTTCTCGATGCGTTGTGACCGGCAAGCTTCCAGTAGCTATCCCAATCGAGTTTTCCCGAATTATTGGGCTCGGATCCAAAATTTCACCACTTTTTACGATTTCTCGATTCTGGCGATTTTCCCTAGTGGTACCCCTAGGGAAATCCGTAAAAGTTCGTCGGATTCCGACGAAGCCAGTTCTCGATGCGTTGTGACCGGCAAGCTTCCAGTAGCTATCCCAATCGAGTTTTCCCGAATTATTGGGCTCGGATCCAAAATTTCACCACTTTTTACGATTTCTCGATTCTGGCGATTTTCCCTAGTGGTACCCCTAGGGAAATCCGTAAAAGTTCGTCGGATTCCGACGAAGCCAGTTCTCGATGCGTTGTGACCGGCAAGCTTCCAGTAGCTATCCCAATCGAGTTTTCCCGAATTATTGGGCTCGGATCCAAAATTTCACCACTTTTTACGATTTCTCGATTCTGGCGATTTTCCCTAGTGGTACCCCTAGGGAAATCCGTAAAAGTTCGTCGGATTCCGACGAAGCCAGTTCTCGATGCGTTGTGACCGGCAAGCTTCCAGTAGCTATCCCAATCGAGTTTTCCCGAATTATTGGGCTCGGATCCAAAATTTCACCACTTTTTACGATTTCTCGATTCTGGCGATTTTCCCTAGTGGTACCCCTAGGGAAATCCGTAAAAGTTCGTCGGATTCCGACGAAGCCAGTTCTCGATGCGTTGTGACCGGCAAGCTTCCAGTAGCTATCCCAATCGAGTTTTCCCGAATTATTGGGCTCGGATCCAAAATTTCACCACTTTTTACGATTTCTCGATTCTGGCGATTTTCCCTAGTGGTACCCCTAGGGAAATCCGTAAAAGTTCGTCGGATTCCGACGAAGCCAGTTCTCGATGCGTTGTGACCGGCAAGCTTC
The DNA here is from genome assembly GCA_947683425.1 of Excoecaria cochinchinensis. Lineage (NCBI taxonomy): Eukaryota > Viridiplantae > Streptophyta > Magnoliopsida > Malpighiales > Euphorbiaceae > Excoecaria > Excoecaria cochinchinensis. The sequence continues at coordinate 4,814 of CANTUQ010000435.1, read as the reverse complement.
CAGTAGCTATCCCAATCGAGTTTTCCCGAATTATTGGGCTCGGATCCAAAATTTCACCCACTTTTTACGATTTCTCGATTCTGGCGATTTTCCCTAGTGGTACCCCTAGGGAAATCCGTAAAAGTTCGTCGGATTCCGACGAAGCCAGTTCTCGATGCGTTGTGACCGGCAAGCTTCCAGTAGCTATCCCAATCGAGTTTTCCCGAATTATTGGGCTCGGATCCAAAATTTCACCACTTTTTACGATTTCTCGATTCTGGCGATTTTCCCTAGTGGTACCCCTAGGGAAATCCGTAAAAGTTCGTCGGATTCCGACGAAGCCAGTTCTCGATGCGTTGTGACCGGCAAGCTTCCAGTAGCTATCCCAATCGAGTTTTCCCGAATTATTGGGCTCGGATCCAAAATTTCACCACTTTTTACGATTTCTCGATTCTGGCGATTTTCCCTAGTGGTACCCCTAGGGAAATCCGTAAAAGTTCGTCGGATTCCGACGAAGCCAGTTCTCGATGCGTTGTGACCGGCAAGCTTCCAGTAGCTATCCCAATCGAGTTTTCCCGAATTATTGGCTCGATCCAAAATTTCACCACTACCACTTTTTACGATTTCTCGATTCTGGCGATTTTCCCTAGTGGTACCCCTAGGGAAATCCGTAAAAGTTCGTCGGATTCCGACGAAGCCAGTTCTCGATGCGTTGTGACCGGCAAGCTTCCAGTAGCTATCCCAATCGAGTTTTTCCCGAATTATTGGGCTCGGATCCAAAATTTCACCACTTTTTACGATTTCTCGATTCTGGCGATTTTCCCTAGTGGTACCCCTAGGGAAATCCGTAAAAGTTCGTCGGATTCCGACGAAGCCAGTTCTCGATGCGTTGTGACCGGCAAGCTTCCAGTAGCTATCCCAATCGAGTTTTCCCGAATTATTGGGCTCGGATCCAAAATTTCACCACTTTTTACGATTTCTCGATTCTGGCGATTTTCCCTAGTGGTACCCCTAGGGAAATCCGTAAAAGTTCGTCGGATTCCGACGAAGCCAGTTCTCGATGCGTTGTGACCGGCAAGCTTCCAGTAGCTATTCCCAATCGAGTTTTCCCGAATTATTGGGCTCGGATCCAAAATTTCACCACTTTTTACGATTTCTCGATTCTGGCGATTTTCCCTAGTGGTACCCCTAGGGGGGTGAAGATCCGTAAAAGTTCGTCGGATTCCGACGGAAGGCCAGTTCTTCGATGCGTTGTGACCGGCAAGTCTTCCAGTAGCTATCCCAATCGAGTTTTCCCGAATTAATGGGCTCGGATCCAAAATTTCACCACTTTTATACGATTTCTCGATTCTGGCGATTTTGGATCCCCGCCCCGGAAAAAAAATTAAAAAAAAAAATTTATATATATATATATATATATATATATATATAATAATAATAATAATAATAATACATTAATAATATATATATATATATTTATTGATAATATATTAATAATATATTAATATATATATATATATATATATATATATATATATATATATATATATATATATATTTGTAATGTATAAATTGTATGGAATATTTATAAATATTTATATTTTAATTGTATAAAATATTTATATTTAAATTATATGAAATATTTTTAATTTTAAATTATTAAATTTTATAAAATATTTTTAATTTGGATCAAAAATGTCCATCAAATTAATTTTTTTTATTAAAATTAATTTTTTTTTACGGGGACGGGGATCCCCGCGGGGAACGGGGATCCCCGCGGGGGCGGGGACGGGGGGGATTTTCCCCCCGCGTCCCTAGCGGGGGCGGGGACGGGGAATCCCCGCCCCTACGCGGGGCGGGGATGGGGGAGCCACTCCCCGCCCCCGCCCCGCCCCGTGAGCATCCCTACCCCTAGGGAAATCCGTAAAAGTTCGTCGGATTCCGACGAAGCCAGTTCTCGATGCGTTGTGACCGGCAAGCTTCCAGTAGCTATCCCAATCGAGTTTTCCCGAATTATTGGGCTCGGATCCAAAATTTCACCACTTTTTACGATTTCTCGATTCTGGCGATTTTCCCTAGTGGTACCCCTAGGGAAATCCGTAAAAGTTCGTCGGATTCCGACGAAGCCAGTTCTCAATGCGTTGTGACCGGCAAGCTTCCAGTAGCTATCCCAATCGAGTTTTCCCGAATTATTGGGCTCGGATCCAAAATTTCACCACTTTTTACGATTTCTCGATTCTGGCGATTTTCCCTAGTGGTACCCCTAGGGAAATCCGTAAAAGTTCGTCGGATTCCGACGAAGCCAGTTCTCGATGCGTTGTGACCGGCAAGCTTCCAGTAGCTATCCCAATCGAGTTTTCCCGAATTATTGGGCTCGGATCCAAAATTTCACCACTTTTTACGATTTCTCGATTCTGGCGATTTTCCCTAGTGGTACCCCTAGGGAAATCCGTAAAAGTTCGTCGGATTCCGACGAAGCCAGTTCTCGATGCGTTGTGACCGGCAAGCTTCCAGTAGCTATCCCAATCGAGTTTTCCCGAATTATTGGGCTCGGATCCAAAATTTCACCACTTTTTACGATTTCTCGATTCTGGCGATTTTCCCTAGTGGTACCCCTAGGGAAATCCGTAAAAGTTCGTCGGATTCCGACGAAGCCAGTTCTCGATGCGTTGTGACCGGCAAGCTTCCAGTAGCTATCCCAATCGAGTTTTCCCGAATTATTGGGCTCGGATCCAAAATTTCACCACTTTTTACGATTTCTCGATTCTGGCGATTTTCCCTAGTGGTACCCCTAGGGAAATCCGTAAAAGTTCGTCGGATTCCGACGAAGCCAGTTCTCGATGCGTTGTGACCGGCAAGCTTCCAGTAGCTATCCCAATCGAGTTTTCCCGAATTATTGGGCTCGGATCCAAAATTTCACCACTTTTTACGATTTCTCGATTCTGGCGATTTTCCCTAGTGGTACCCCTAGGGAAATCCGTAAAAGTTCGTCGGATTCCGACGAAGCCAGTTCTCGATGCGTTGTGACCGGCAAGCTTCCAGTAGCTATCCCAATCGAGTTTTCCCGAATTATTGGGCTCGGATCCAAAATTTCACCACTTTTTACGATTTCTCGATTCTGGCGATTTTCCCTAGTGGTACCCCTAGGGAAATCCGTAAAAGTTCGTCGGATTCCGACGAAGCCAGTTCTCGATGCGTTGTGACCGGCAAGCTTCCAGTAGCTATCCCAATCGAGTTTTCCCGAATTATTGGGCTCGGATCCAAAATTTCACCACTTTTTACGATTTCTCGATTCTGGCGATTTTCCCTAGTGGTACCCCTAGGGAAATCCGTAAAAGTTCGTCGGATTCCGACGAAGCCAGTTCTCGATGCGTTGTGACCGGCAAGCTTCCAGTAGCTATCCCAATCGAGTTTTCCCGAATTATTGGGCTCGGATCCAAATTTCACCACTTTTTACGATTTCTCGATTCTGGCGATTTTCCCTAGTGGTACCCCTAGGGAAATCCGTAAAAGTTCGTCGGATTCCGACGAAGCCAGTTCTCGATGCGTTGTGACCGGCAAGCTTCCAGTAGCTATCCCAATCGAGTTTTCCCGAATTATTGGGCTCGGATCCAAAATTTCACCACTTTTTACGATTTCTCGATTCTGGCGATTTTCCCTAGTGGTACCCCTAGGGAAATCCGTAAAAGTTCGTCGGATTCCGACGAAGCCAGTTCTCGATGCGTTGTGACCGGCAAGCTTCCAGTAGCTATCCCAATCGAGTTTTCCCGAATTATTGGGCTCGGATCCAAAATTTCACCACTTTTTACGATTTCTCGATTCTGGCGATTTTCCCTAGTGGTACCCCTAGGGAAATCCGTAAAAGTTCGTCGGATTCCGACGAAGCCAGTTCTCGATGCGTTGTGACCGGCAAGCTTCCAGTAGCTATCCCAATCGAGTTTTCCCGAATTATTGGGCTCGGATCCAAAATTTCACCACTTTTTACGATTTCTCGATTCTGGCGATTTTCCCTAGTGGTACCCCTAGGGAAATCCGTAAAAGTTCGTCGGATTCCGACGAAGCCAGTTCTCGATGCGTTGTGACCGGCAAGCTTCCAGTAGCTATCCCAATCGAGTTTTCCCGAATTATTGGGCTCGGATCCAAAATTTCACCACTTTTTACGATTTCTCGATTCTGGCGATTTTCCCTAGTGGTACCCCTAGGGAAATCCGTAAAAGTTCGTCGGATTCCGACGAAGCCAGTTCTCGATGCGTTGTGACCGGCAAGCTTCCAGTAGCTATCCCAATCGAGTTTTCCCGAATTATTGGGCTCGGATCCAAAATTTCACCACTTTTTACGATTTCTCGATTCTGGCGATTTTCCCTAGTGGTACCCCTAGGGAAATCCGTAAAAGTTCGTCGGATTCCGACGAAGCCAGTTCTCGATGCGTTGTGACCGGCAAGCTTCCAGTAGCTATCCCAATCGAGTTTTCCCGAATTATTGGGCTCGGATCCAAAATTTCACCACTTTTTACGATTTCTCGATTCTGGCGATTTTCCCTAGTGGTACCCCTAGGGAAATCCGTAAAAGTTCGTCGGATTCCGACGAAGCCAGTTCTCGATGCGTTGTGACCGGCAAGCTTCCAGTAGCTATCCCAATCGAGTTTTCCCGAATTATTGGGCTCGGATCCAAAATTTCACCACTTTTTACGATTTCTCGATTCTGGCGATTTTCCCTAGTGGTACCCCTAGGGAAATCCGTAAAAGTTCGTCGGATTCCGACGAAGCCAGTTCTCGATGCGTTGTGACCGGCAAGCTTCCAGTAGCTATCCCAATCGAGTTCTTTCCCGAATTATT
>CANTUQ010000433.1:0-41726 GCA_947683425.1 Excoecaria cochinchinensis | reverse complement strand
TAGGGAAAATCACCCAGAATCGAAAATCGTAAAAGTGGTGAAATTTGGATCGAGCCCAATAATTCGGGAAAACTCGATTGGGATAGCTACTGGGAGCTTGCCGGTCACAACGCATCGAGGAAATTGGCCTCGTCGGAATCTGACGAATTTTTACGGATTCCCTAGGGGTACCACTAGGGAAAAATCACCAGAATCGAAAAATCGTAAAAAGTGGTGAAATTTTGGATCCGAGCCCAATAATTCGGAAAACTCGATTGGGATAGCTACTGGGAGCTTGCCGGTCACAACGCATCGAGAATTGGCCTCGTCGGAATCTGACGAATTTTTACGGATTTCCCTAGGGGTACCACTAGGGAAATCACCAGAATCGAAAAATCGTAAAAAAGTGGTGAAATTTGGATCCGAGCCCAATAATTCGGGAAAACTCGATTGGGATAGCTACTGGGAGCTTGCCGGTCACAACGCATCGAGAATTGGCCTCGTCGGAATCTGACGAATTTTTACGGATTTCCCTAGGGGTACCACTAGGGAAAATCACCAGAATCGAAAAATCGTAAAAGTGGTGAAATTTTGGATCCGAGCCCAATAATTCGGGAAAACTCGATTGGGATAGCTACTGGGAGCTTGCCGGTCACAACGCATCGAGAATTGGCCTCGTCGGAATCTGACGAATTTTTACGGATTTCCCTAGGGTACCACTAGGGAAAATCACCAGAATCGAAAAATCGTAAAAAGTGGTGAAATTTTGGATCCGAGCCCAATAATTCGGGAAAACTCGATTGGGATAGCTACTGGGAGCTTGCCGGTCACAACGCATCGAGAATTGGCCTCGTCGGAATCTGACGAATTTTTACGGATTTCCCTAGGGGTACCACTAGGGAAAATCACCAGAATCGAAAAATCGTAAAAAGTGGTGAAATTTTGGATCCGAGCCCAATAATTCGGGAAAACTCGATTGGGATAGCTACTGGGAGCTTGCCGGTCACAACGCATCGAGAATTGGCCTCGTCGGAATCTGACGAATTTTTACGGATTTCCCTAGGGGTACCACTAGGAAAATCACCAGAATCGAAAATCGTAAAAAGTGGTGAAATTTTGGATCCGAGCCCAATAATTCGGGAAAACTCGATTGGGATAGCTACTGGGAGCTTGCCGGTCACAACGCATCGAGAATTGGCCTCGTCGGAATCTGACGAATTTTTACGGATTTCCCTAGGGGTACCACTAGGGAAAATCACCAGAATCGAAAAATCGTAAAAAGTGGTGAAATTTTGGATCCGAGCCCAATAATTCGGGAAAACTCGATTGGGATAGCTACTGGGAGCTTGCCGGTCACAACGCATCGAGAATTGGCCTCGTCGGAATCTGACGAATTTTTACGGATTTCCCTAGGGGTACCACTAGGGAAAATCACCAGAATCGAAAAATCGTAAAAAGTGGTGAAATTTTGGATCCGAGCCCAATAATTCGGAAAACTCGATTGGGATAGCTACTGGGAGCTTGCCGGTCACAACGCATCGAGAATTGGCCTCGTCGGAATCTGACGAATTTTTACGGATTTCCCTAGGGGTACCACTAGGGAAAATCACCAGAATCGAAAAATCGTAAAAAGTGGTGAAATTTTGGATCCGAGCCAATAATTCGGGAAAACTCGATTGGGATAGCTACTGGGAGCTTGCCGGTCACAACGCATCGAGAATTGGCCTCGTCGAATCTGACGAATTTTACGGATTTCCCTAGGGGTACCACTAGGGAAAATCACCAGAATCGAAAAATCGTAAAAAGTGGTGAAATTTTGGATCCGAGCCCAATAATTCGGGAAAACTCGATTGGGATAGCTACTGGGAGCTTGCCGGTCACAACGCATCGAGAATTGGCCTCGTCGGAATCTGACGAATTTTTACGGATTTCCCTAGGGGTACCACTAGGAAAATCACCAGAATCGAAAATCGTAAAAAGTGGTGAAATTTTGGATCCGAGCCCAATAATTCGGGAAAACTCGATTGGGATAGCTACTGGGAGCTTGCCGGTCACAACGCATCGAGAATTGGCCTCGTCGGAATCTGACGAATTTTTACGGATTTCCCTAGGGGTACCACTAGGGAAAATCACCAGAATCGAAAAATCGTAAAAAGTGGTGAAATTTTGGATCCGAGCCAATAATTCGGGAAAACTCGATTGGGATAGCTACTGGGAGCTTGCCGGTCACAACGCATCGAGAATTGGCCTCGTCGGAATCTGACGAATTTTTACGGATTTCCCTAGGGGTACCACTAGGAAAATCACCAGAATCGAAAAATCGTAAAAAGTGGTGAAATTTTGGATCCGAGCCAATAATTCGGGAAAACTCGATTGGGATAGCTACTGGGAGCTTGCCGGTCACAACGCATCGAGAATTGGCCTCGTCGGAATCTGACGAATTTTTACGGATTTCCCTAGGGGTACCACTAGGGAAAATCACCAGAATCGAAAAATCGTAAAAAGTGGTGAAATTTTGGATCCGAGCCCAATAATTCGGGAAAACTCGATTGGGATAGCTACTGGGAGCTTGCCGGTCACAACGCATCGAGAATTGGCCTCGTCGGAATCTGACGAATTTTTACGGATTTCCCTAGGGGTACCACTAGGGAAAATCACCAGAATCGAAAAATCGTAAAAAGTGGTGAAATTTTGGATCCGAGCCAATAATTCGGGAAAACTCGATTGGGATAGCTACTGGGAGCTTGCCGGTCACAACGCATCGAGAATTGGCCTCGTCGGAATCTGACGAATTTTTACGGATTTCCCTAGGGGTACCACTAGGGAAAATCACCAGAATCGAAAAATCGTAAAAAGTGGTGAAATTTTGGATCCGAGCCCAATAATTCGGGAAAACTCGATTGGGATAGCTACTGGGAGCTTGCCGGTCACAACGCATCGAGAATTGGCCTCGTCGGAATCTGACGAATTTTTACGGATTTCCCTAGGGGTACCACTAGGGAAAATCACCAGAATCGAAAAATCGTAAAAAGTGGTGAAATTTTGGATCCGAGCCCAATAATTCGGGAAAACTCGATGGGATAGCTACTGGGAGCTTGCCGGTCACAACGCATCGAGAATTGGCCTCGTCGGAATCTGACGAATTTTTACGGATTTCCCTAGGGGTACCACTAGGGAAAATCACCAGAATCGAAAAATCGTAAAAAGTGGTGAAATTTTGGATCCGAGCCCAATAATTCGGGAAAACTCGATTGGGATAGCTACTGGGAGCTTGCCGGTCACAACGCATCGAGAATTGGCCTCGTCGGAATCTGACGAATTTTTACGGATTTCCCTAGGGGTACCACTAGGGAAAATCACCAGAATCGAAAAATCGTAAAAAGTGGTGAAATTTTGGATCCGAGCCCAATAATTCGGGAAAACTCGATTGGGATAGCTACTGGGAGCTTGCCGGTCACAACGCATCGAGAATTGGCCTCGTCGGAATCTGACGAATTTTTACGGATTTCCCTAGGGTACCACTAGGAAAATCACCAGAATCGAAAAATCGTAAAAAGTGGTGAAATTTTGGATCCGAGCCCAATAATTCGGGAAAACTCGATTGGGATAGCTACTGGGAGCTTGCCGGTCACAACGCATCGAGAATTGGCCTCGTCGGAATCTGACGAATTTTTACGGATTTCCCTAGGGGTACCACTAGGGAAAATCACCAGAATCGAAAAATCGTAAAAAGTGGTGAAATTTTGGATCCGAGCCCAATAATTCGGGAAAACTCGATTGGGATAGCTACTGGGAGCTTGCCGGTCACAACGCATCGAGAATTGGCCTCGTCGGAATCTGACGAATTTTTACGGATTTCCCTAGGGGTACCACTAGGGAAAATCACCAGAATCGAAAAATCGTAAAAAGTGGTGAAATTTTGGATCCGAGCCCAATAATTCGGGAAAACTCGATTGGGATAGCTACTGGGAGCTTGCCGGTCACAACGCATCGAGAATTGGCCTCGTCGGAATCTGACGAATTTTTACGGATTTCCCTAGGGGTACCACTAGGGAAAATCACCAGAATCGAAAAATCGTAAAAAGTGGTGAAATTTTGGATCCGAGCCCAATAATTCGGGAAAACTCGATTGGGATAGCTACTGGGAGCTTGCCGGTCACAACGCATCGAGAATTGGCCTCGTCGGAATCTGACGAATTTTTACGGATTTCCCTAGGGGTACCACTAGGGAAAATCACCAGAATCGAAAAATCGTAAAAAGTGGTGAAATTTTGGATCCGAGCCCAATAATTCGGGAAAACTCGATTGGGATAGCTACTGGGAGCTTGCCGGTCACAACGCATCGAGAATTGGCCTCGTCGGAATCTGACGAATTTTTACGGATTTCCCTAGGGGTACCACTAGGGAAAATCACCAGAATCGAAAAATCGTAAAAAGTGGTGAAATTTTGGATCCGAGCCCAATAATTCGGGAAAACTCGATTGGGATAGCTACTGGGAGCTTGCCGGTCACAACGCATCGAGAATTGGCCTCGTCGGAATCTGACGAATTTTTACGGATTTCCCTAGGGGTACCACTAGGGAAAATCACCAGAATCGAAAATCGTAAAAAGTGGTGAAATTTTGGATCCGAGCCCAATAATTCGGGAAAACTCGATTGGGATAGCTACTGGGAGCTTGCCGGTCACAACGCATCGAGAATTGGCCTCGTCGGAATCTGACGAATTTTTACGGATTTCCCTAGGGGTACCACTAGGGAAAATCACCAGAATCGAAAATCGTAAAAAGTGGTGAAATTTTGGATCCGAGCCCAATAATTCGGGAAAACTCGATTGGGATAGCTACTGGGAGCTTGCCGGTCACAACGCATCGAGAATGGCCTCGTCGGAATCTGACGAATTTTTACGGATTTCCCTAGGGGTACCACTAGGGAAAATCACCAGAATCGAAAAATCGTAAAAAGTGGTGAAATTTTGGATCCGAGCCCAATAATTCGGGAAAACTCGATTGGGATAGCTACTGGGAGCTTGCCGGTCACAACGCATCGAGAATTGGCCTCGTCGGAATCTGACGAATTTTTACGGATTTCCCTAGGGGTACCACTAGGGAAAATCACCAGAATCGAAAAATCGTAAAAAGTGGTGAAATTTTGGATCCGAGCCCAATAATTCGGGAAAACTCGATTGGGATAGCTACTGGGAGCTTGCCGGTCACAACGCATCGAGAATTGGCCTCGTCGGAATCTGACGAATTTTACGGATTTCCCTAGGGGTACCACTAGGGAAAATCACCAGAATCGAAAATCGTAATAAAAAGTGGTGAAATTTTGGATCCGAGCCCAATAATTCGGGAAAACTCGATTGGGATAGCTACTGGGAGCTTGCCGGTCACAACGCATCGAGAATTGGCCTCGTCGGAATCTGACGAATTTTTACGGATTTCCCTAGGGTACCACTAGGGAAAATCACCAGAATCGAAAAATCGTAAAAAGTGGTGAAATTTTGGATCCGAGCCCAATAATTCGGGAAAACTCGATTGGGATAGCTACTGGAGCTTGCCGGTCACAACGCATCGAGAATTGGCCTCGTCGAATCTGACGAATTTTTACGGATTTCCCTAGGGGTACCACTAGGGAAAATCACCAGAATCGAAAAATCGTAAAAAGTGGTGAAATTTTGGATCCGAGCCCAATAATTCGGGAAAACTCGATTGGGATAGCTACTGGGAGCTTGCCGGTCACAACGCATCGAGAATTGGCCTCGTCGGAATCTGACGAATTTTTACGGATTTCCCCAGGGGTACCACTAGGGAAAATCACCAGAATCGAAAAATCGTAAAAAGTGGTGAAATTTTGGATCCGAGCCCAATAATTCGGGAAAACTCGATTGGGATAGCTACTGGGAGCTTGCCGGTCACAACGCATCGAGAATTGGCCTCGTCGAATCTGACGAATTTTACGGATTTCCCCAGGGGTACCACTAGGAAAATCACCAGAATCGAAAAATCGTAAAAAGTGGTGAAATTTTGGATCCGAGCCCAATAATTCGGGAAAACTCGATTGGGATAGCTACTGGGAGCTTGCCGGTCACAACGCATCGAGAATTGGCCTCGTCGGAATCTGACGAATTTTTACGGATTTCCCCTAGGGGTACCACTAGGGAAAATCACCAGAATCGAAAAATCGTAAAAAGTGGTGAAATTTTGGATCCGAGCCCAATAATTCGGGAAAACTCGATTGGGATAGCTACTGGGAGCTTGCCGGTCACAACGCATCGAGAATTGGCCTCGTCGGAATCTGACGAATTTTTACGGATTTCCCCAGGGGTACCACTAGGGAAAATCACCAGAATCGAAAAATCGTAAAAAGTGGTGAAATTTTGGATCCGAGCCCAATAATTCGGGAAAACTCGATTGGGATAGCTACTGGGAGCTTGCCGGTCACAACGCATCGAGAATTGGCCTCGTCGGAATCTGACGAATTTTTACGGATTTCCCCAGGGGTACCACTAGGGAAAATCACCAGAATCGAAAAATCGTAAAAAGTGGTGAAATTTTGGATCCGAGCCCAATAATTCGGGAAACTCGATTGGGATAGCTACTGGGAGCTTGCCGGTCACAACGCATCGAGAATTGGCCTCGTCGGAATCTGACGAATTTTTACGGATTTCCCCAGGGGTACCACTAGGGAAAATCACCAGAATCGAAAAATCGTAAAAAGTGGTGAAATTTTGGATCCGAGCCCAATAATTCGGGAAAACTCGATTGGGATAGCTACTGGGAGCTTGCCGGTCACAACGCATCGAGAATTGGCCTCGTCGGAATCTGACGAATTTTTACGGATTCCCCAGGGGTACCACTAGGGAAAATCACCAGAATCGAAAATCGTAAAAAGTGGTGAAATTTTGGATCCGAGCCCAATAATTCGGGAAAACTCGATTGGGATAGCTACTGGGAGCTTGCCGGTCACAACGCATCGAGAATTGGCCTCGTCGGAATCTGACGAATTTTTACGGATTTCCCCAGGGGTACCACTAGGGAAAATCACCAGAATCGAAAAATCGTAAAAAGTGGTGAAATTTTGGATCCGAGCCCAATAATTCGGGAAAACTCGATTGGGATAGCTACTGGGAGCTTGCCGGTCACAACGCATCGAGAATTGGCCTCGTCGGAATCTGACGAATTTTTACGGATTTCCCCAGGGGTACCACTAGGGAAATCACCAGAATCGAAAAATCGTAAAAAGTGGTGAAATTTTGGATCCGAGCCCAATAATTCGGGAAAACTCGATTGGGATAGCTACTGGGAGCTTGCCGGTCACAACGCATCGAGAATTGGCCTCGTCGGAATCTGACGAATTTTTACGGATTTCCCCAGGGGTACCACTAGGGAAAATCACCAGAATCGAAAAATCGTAAAAAGTGGTGAAATTTTGGATCCGAGCCCAATAATTCGGGAAAACTCGATTGGGATAGCTACTGGGAGCTTGCCGGTCACAACGCATCGAGAATTGGCCTCGTCGGAATCTGACGAATTTTTACGGATTTCCCCAGGGGTACCACTAGGGAAAATCACCAGAATCGAAAAATCGTAAAAAGTGGTGAAATTTTGGATCCGAGCCCAATAATTCGGGAAACTCGATTGGGATAGCTACTGGGAGCTTGCCGGTCACAACGCATCGAGAATTGCCTCGTCGGAATCTGACGAATTTTTACGGATTTCCCCAGGGGTACCACTAGGGAAAATCACCAGAATCGAAAAATCGTAAAAAGTAAGTGAAATTTTGGATCCGAGCCCAATAATTCGGGAAAACTCGATTGGGATAGCTACTGGGAGCTTGCCGGTCACAACGCATCGAGAATTGGCCTCGTCGGAATCTGACGAATTTTTACGGATTTCCCCAGGGGTACCACTAGGGAAAATCACCAGAATCGAAAAATCGTAAAAAGTGGTGAAATTTTGGATCCGAGCCCAATAATTCGGGAAAACTCGATTGGGATAGCTACTGGGAGCTTGCCGGTCACAACGCATCGAGAATTGGCCTCGTCGGAATCTGACGAATTTTTACGGATTTCCCCAGGGGTACCACTAGGGAAAATCACCAGAATCGAAAAATCGTAAAAAGTGGTGAAATTTTGGATCCGAGCCCAATAATTCGGGAAAACTCGATTGGGATAGCTACTGGGAGCTTGCCGGTCACAACGCATCGAGAATTGGCCTCGTCGGAATCTGACGAATTTTTACGGATTTCCCCAGGGGTACCACTAGGGAAATCACCAGAATCGAAAAATCGTAAAAAGTGGTGAAATTTTGGATCCGAGCCCAATAATTCGGGAAAACTCGATTGGGATAGCTACTGGAGCTTGCCGGTCACAACGCATCGAGAATTGGCCTCGTCGGAATCTGACGAATTTTTACGGATTTCCCCAGGGGTACCACTAGGAAAATCACCAGAATCGAAAATCGTAAAAAGTGGTGAAATTTTGGATCCGAGCCCAATAATTCGGGAAAACTCGATTGGGATAGCTACTGGGAGCTTGCCGGTCACAACGCATCGAGAATTGGCCTCGTCGGAATCTGACGAATTTTTACGGATTTCCCCAGGGGTACCACTAGGGAAAATCACCAGAATCGAAAAATCGTAAAAAGTGGTGAAATTTTGGATCCGAGCCCAATAATTCGGGAAAACTCGATTGGGATAGCTACTGGGAGCTTGCCGGTCACAACGCATCGAGAATTGGCCTCGTCGGAATCTGACGAATTTTTACGGATTTCCCCAGGGGTACCACTAGGGAAAATCACCAGAATCGAAAAATCGTAAAAAGTGGTGAAATTTTGGATCCGAGCCAATAATTCGGGAAAACTCGATTGGGATAGCTACTGGGAGCTTGCCGGTCACAACGCATCGAGAATTGGCCTCGTCGGAATCTGACGAATTTTTACGGATTTCCCCAGGGGTACCACTAGGGAAAATCACCAGAATCGAAAAATCGTAAAAAGTGGTGAAATTTTGGATCCGAGCCCAATAATTCGGGAAAACTCGATTGGGATAGCTACTGGGAGCTTGCCGGTCACAACGCATCGAGAATTGGCCTCGTCGGAATCTGACGAATTTTTACGGATTTCCCCAGGGGTACCACTAGGGAAAATCACCAGAATCGAAAAATCGTAAAAAGTGGTGAAATTTTGGATCCGAGCCCAATAATTCGGGAAAACTCGATTGGGATAGCTACTGGGAGCTTGCCGGTCACAACGCATCGAGAATTGGCCTCGTCGGAATCTGACGAATTTTTACGGATTTCCCCAGGGGTACCACTAGGGAAAATCACCAGAATCGAAAAATCGTAAAAAGTGGTGAAATTTTGGATCCGAGCCCAATAATTCGGGAAAACTCGATTGGGATAGCTACTGGGAGCTTGCCGGTCACAACGCATCGAGAATTGGCCTCGTCGGAATCTGACGAATTTTTACGGATTTCCCCAGGGGTACCACTAGGGAAAATCACCAGAATCGAAAAATCGTAAAAGTGGTGAAATTTTGGATCCGAGCCCAATAATTCGGGAAAACTCGATTGGGATAGCTACTGGGAGCTTGCCGGTCACAACGCATCGAGAATTGGCCTCGTCGGAATCTGACGAATTTTTACGGATTTCCCAGGGGTACCACTAGGGAAAATCACCAGAATCGAAAAATCGTAAAAAGTGGTGAAATTTTGGATCCGAGCCCAATAATTCGGGAAAACTCGATTGGGATAGCTACTGGGAGCTTGCCGGTCACAACGCATCGAGAATTGGCCTCGTCGGAATCTGACGAATTTTTACGGATTTCCCCAGGGGTACCACTAGGAAAATCACCAGAATCGAAAAATCGTAAAAAGTGGTGAAATTTTGGATCCGAGCCCAATAATTCGGGAAAACTCGATTGGGATAGCTACTGGGAGCTTGCCGGTCACAACGCATCGAGAATTGGCCTCGTCGGAATCTGACGAATTTTTACGGATTTCCCCAGGGGTACCACTAGGGAAAATCACCAGAATCGAAAAATCGTAAAAAGTGGTGAAATTTTGGATCCGAGCCCAATAATTCGGGAAAACTCGATTGGGATAGCTACTGGGAGCTTGCCGGTCACAACGCATCGAGAATTGGCCTCGTCGGAATCTGACGAATTTTTACGGATTTCCCCAGGGGTACCACTAGGGAAAATCACCAGAATCGAAAAATCGTAAAAAGTGGTGAAATTTTGGATCCGAGCCCAATAATTCGGGAAAACTCGATTGGGATAGCTACTGGGAGCTTGCCGGTCACAACGCATCGAGAATTGGCCTCGTCGGAATCTGACGAATTTTTACGGATTTCCCCAGGGGTACCACTAGGAAAATCACCAGAATCGAAAAATCGTAAAAAGTGGTGAAATTTTGGATCCGAGCCCAATAATTCGGGAAAACTCGATTGGGATAGCTACTGGGAGCTTGCCGGTCACAACGCATCGAGAATTGGCCTCGTCGGAATCTGACGAATTTTTACGGATTTCCCCAGGGGTACCACTAGGGAAAATCACCAGAATCGAAAAATCGTAAAAAGTGGTGAAATTTTGGATCCGAGCCCAATAATTCGGGAAAACTCGATTGGGATAGCTACTGGGAGCTTGCCGGTCACAACGCATCGAGAATTGGCCTCGTCGGAATCTGACGAATTTTTACGGATTTCCCCAGGGGTACCACTAGGGAAAATCACCAGAATCGAAAAATCGTAAAAAGTGGTGAAATTTTGGATCCGAGCCCAATAATTCGGGAAAACTCGATTGGGATAGCTACTGGGAGCTTGCCGGTCACAACGCATCGAGAATTGGCCTCGTCGGAATCTGACGAATTTTTACGGATTTCCCCAGGGGTACCACTAGGGAAAATCACCAGAATCGAAAAATCGTAAAAAGTGGTGAAATTTTGGATCCGAGCCCAATAATTCGGGAAAACTCGATTGGGATAGCTACTGGGAGCTTGCCGGGTCACAACGCATCGAGAATTGGCCTCGTCGGAATCTGACGAATTTTTACGGATTTCCCCAGGGGTACCACTAGGGAAAATCACCAGAATCGAAAAATCGTAAAAAGTGGTGAAATTTTGGATCCGAGCCCAATAATTCGGGAAAACTCGATTGGGATAGCTACTGGGAGCTTGCCGGTCACAACGCATCGAGAATTGGCCTCGTCGGAATCTGACGAATTTTTACGGATTTCCCCAGGGGTACCACTAGGGAAAATCACCAGAATCGAAAAATCGTAAAAAAGTGGTGAAATTTTGGATCCGAGCCCAATAATTCGGGAAAACTCGATTGGGATAGCTACTGGGAGCTTGCCGGTCACAACGCATCGAGAATTGGCCTCGTCGGAATCTGACGAATTTTTACGGATTTCCCCAGGGGTACCACTAGGGAAAATCACCAGAATCGAAAAATCGTAAAAAGTGGTGAAATTTTGGATCCGAGCCCAATAATTCGGGAAAACTCGATTGGGATAGCTACTGGGAGCTTGCCGGTCACAACGCATCGAGAATTGGCCTCGTCGGAATCTGACGAATTTTTACGGATTTCCCAGGGGTACCACTAGGGAAAATCACCAGAATCGAAAAATCGTAAAAAGTGGTGAAATTTTGGATCCGAGCCCAATAATTCGGGAAAACTCGATTGGGATAGCTACTGGGAGCTTGCCGGTCACAACGCATCGAGAATTGGCCTCGTCGGAATCTGACGAATTTTTACGGATTTCCCCAGGGGTTACCACTAGGGAAAATCACCAGAATCGAAAAATCGTAAAAAGTGGTGAAATTTTGGATCCGAGCCCAATAATTCGGGAAAACTCGATTGGGATAGCTACTGGGAGCTTGCCGGTCACAACGCATCGAGAATTGGCCTCGTCGGAATCTGACGAATTTTTACGGATTTCCCAGGGGTACCACTAGGGAAAATCACCAGAATCGAAAAATCGTAAAAAGTGGTGAAATTTTGGATCCGAGCCCAATAATTCGGGAAAACTCGATTGGGATAGCTACTGGGAGCTTGCCGGTCACAACGCATCGAGAATTGGCCTCGTCGGAATCTGACGAATTTTTACGGATTTCCCCAGGGGTACCACTAGGGAAAATCACCAGAATCGAAAAATCGTAAAAAGTGGTGAAATTTTGGATCCGAGCCCAATAATTCGGGAAAACTCGATTGGGATAGCTACTGGGAGCTTGCGGTCACAACGCATCGAGAATTGGCCTCGTCGGAATCTGACGAATTTTTACGGATTTCCCCAGGGGTACCACTAGGGAAAATCACCAGAATCGAAAAATCGTAAAAAGTGGTGAAATTTTGGATCCGAGCCCAATAATTCGGGAAAACTCGATTGGGATAGCTACTGGGAGCTTGCCGGTCACAACGCATCGAGAATTGGCCTCGTCGGAATCTGACGAATTTTACGGATTTCCCTAGGGGTACCACTAGGGAAAATCACCAGAATCGAAAAATCGTAAAAAGTGGTGAAATTTTGGATCCGAGCCCAATAATTCGGGAAAACTCGATTGGGATAGCTACTGGGAGCTTGCCGGTCACAACGCATCGAGAATTGGCCTCGTCGGAATCTGACGAATTTTTACGGATTTCCCTAGGGGTACCACTAGGGAAAATCACCAGAATCGAAAAATCGTAAAAAGTGGTGAAATTTTGGATCCGAGCCCAATAATTCGGGAAAACTCGATTGGGATAGCTACTGGGAGCTTGCCGGTCACAACGCATCGAGAATTGGCCTCGTCGGAATCTGACGAATTTTTACGGATTTCCCTAGGGGTACCACTAGGGAAAATCACCAGAATCGAAAAATCGTAAAAAGTGGTGAAATTTTGGATCCGAGCCCAATAATTCGGGAAAACTCGATTGGGATAGCTACTGGGAGCTTGCCGGTCACAACGCATCGAGAATTGGCCTCGTCGGAATCTGACGAATTTTTACGGATTTCCCTAGGGGTACCACTAGGGAAAATCACCAGAATCGAAAATCGTAAAAAGTGGTGAAATTTTGGATCCGAGCCCAATAATTCGGGAAAACTCGATTGGGATAGCTACTGGGAGCTTGCCGGTCACAACGCATCGAGAATTGGCCTCGTCGGAATCTGACGAATTTTTACGGATTTCCCTAGGGGTACCACTAGGGAAAATCACCAGAATCGAAAAATCGTAAAAAGTGGTGAAATTTTGGATCCGAGCCCAATAATTCGGGAAAACTCGATTGGGATAGCTACTGGGAGCTTGCCGGTCACAACGCATCGAGAATTGGCCTCGTCGGAATCTGACGAATTTTTACGGATTTCCCAGGGGTACCACTAGGGAAAATCACCAGAATCGAAAAATCGTAAAAAGTGGTGAAATTTTGGATCCGAGCCCAATAATTCGGGAAAACTCGATTGGGATAGCTACTGGGAGCTTGCCGGTCACAACGCATCGAGAATTGGCCTCGTCGGAATCTGACGAATTTTACGGATTTCCCCAGGGGTACCACTAGGGAAAATCACCAGAATCGAAAAATCGTAAAAAGTGGTGAAATTTTGGATCCGAGCCCAATAATTCGGGAAAACTCGATTGGGATAGCTACTGGGAGCTTGCCGGTCACAACGCATCGAGAATTGGCCTCGTCGGAATCTGACGAATTTTTACGGATTTCCCCAGGGGTACCACTAGGGAAAATCACCAGAATCGAAAAATCGTAAAAAGTGGTGAAATTTTGGATCGAGCCCAATTATTCGGGAAAACTCGATTGGGATAGCTACTGGGAGCTTGCCCGGGTCACAACGCATCGAGAATTGGCCTCGTCGGAATCTGACGAATTTTTACGGATTTCCCCAGGGGGTACCACTAGGGAAAATCACCAGAATCGAAAAATCGTAAAAAGTGGTGAAATTTGGGTGAAATTTTGGATCCGAGCCCAATAATTCGGGAAAACTCGATTGGGATAGCTACTGGAAGCTTGCCGGTCACAACGCATCGAGAATTGGCCTCGTCGGAATCTGACGAATTTTTACGGATTTCCCTAGGGGTACCACTAGGGAAAATCACCAGAATCGAAAAATCGTAAAAAGTGGTGAAATTTTGGATCCGAGCCCAATAATTCGGGAAAACTCGATTGGGATAGCTACTGGAAGCTTGCCGGTCACAACGCATCGAGAATTGGCCTCGTCGGAATCTGACGAATTTTTACGGATTTCCCTAGGGGTACCACTAGGGAAAATCACCAGAATCGAAAAATCGTAAAAAGTGGTGAAATTTTGGATCCGAGCCCAATAATTCGGGAAAACTCGATTGGGATAGCTACTGGAAGCTTGCCGGTCACAACGCATCGAGAATTGGCCTCGTCGGAATCTGACGAATTTTTACGGATTTCCCTAGGGGTACCACTAGGGAAAATCACCAGAATCGAAAAATCGTAAAAAGTGGTGAAATTTTGGATCCGAGCCCAATAATTCGGGAAAACTCGATTGGGATAGCTACTGGAAGCTTGCCGGTCACAACGCATCGAGAATTGGCCTCGTCGGAATCTGACGAATTTTTACGGATTTCCCTAGGGGTACCACTAGGGAAAATCACCAGAATCGAAAAATCGTAAAAAGTGGTGAAATTTTGGATCCGAGCCCAATAATTCGGGAAAACTCGATTGGGATAGCTACTGGAAGCTTGCCGGTCACAACGCATCGAGAATTGGCCTCGTCGGAATCTGACGAATTTTTACGGATTTCCCTAGGGGTACCACTAGGGAAAATCACCAGAATCGAAAAATCGTAAAAAGTGGTGAAATTTTGGATCCGAGCCCAATAATTCGGGAAAACTCGATTGGGATAGCTACTGGAAGCTTGCCGGTCACAACGCATCGAGAATTGGCCTCGTCGGAATCTGACGAATTTTTACGGATTTCCCTAGGGGTACCACTAGGGAAAATCACCAGAATCGAAAAATCGTAAAAAGTGGTGAAATTTTGGATCCGAGCCCAATAATTCGGGAAAACTCGATTGGGATAGCTACTGGAAGCTTGCCGGTCACAACGCATCGAGAATTGGCCTCGTCGGAATCTGACGAATTTTTACGGATTTCCCTAGGGGTACCACTAGGGAAAATCACCAGAATCGAAAAATCGTAAAAAGTGGTGAAATTTTGGATCCGAGCCCAATAATTCGGGAAAACTCGATTGGGATAGCTACTGGAAGCTTGCCGGTCACAACGCATCGAGAATTGGCCTCGTCGGAATCTGACGAATTTTTACGGATTTCCCTAGGGGTACCACTAGGGAAAATCACCAGAATCGAAAAATCGTAAAAAGTGGTGAAATTTTGGATCCGAGCCCAATAATTCGGGAAAACTCGATTGGGATAGCTACTGGAAGCTTGCCGGTCACAACGCATCGAGAATTGGCCTCGTCGGAATCTGACGAATTTTTACGGATTTCCCTAGGGGTACCACTAGGGAAAATCACCAGAATCGAAAAATCGTAAAAAGTGGTGAAATTTTGGATCCGAGCCCAATAATTCGGGAAAACTCGATTGGGATAGCTACTGGAAGCTTGCCGGTCACAACGCATCGAGAATTGGCCTCGTCGGAATCTGACGAATTTTTACGGATTTCCCTAGGGGTACCACTAGGGAAAATCACCAGAATCGAAAAATCGTAAAAAGTGGTGAAATTTTGGATCCGAGCCCAATAATTCGGGAAAACTCGATTGGGATAGCTACTGGAAGCTTGCCGGTCACAACGCATCGAGAATTGGCCTCGTCGGAATCTGACGAATTTTTACGGATTTCCCTAGGGGTACCACTAGGGAAAATCACCAGAATCGAAAAATCGTAAAAAGTGGTGAAATTTTGGATCCGAGCCCAATAATTCGGGAAAACTCGATTGGGATAGCTACTGGAAGCTTGCCGGTCACAACGCATCGAGAATTGGCCTCGTCGGAATCTGACGAATTTTTACGGATTTCCCTAGGGGTACCACTAGGGAAAATCACCAGAATCGAAAAATCGTAAAAAGTGGTGAAATTTTGGATCCGAGCCCAATAATTCGGGAAAACTCGATTGGGATAGCTACTGGAAGCTTGCCGGTCACAACGCATCGAGAATTGGCCTCGTCGGAATCTGACGAATTTTTACGGATTTCCCTAGGGGTACCACTAGGGAAAATCACCAGAATCGAAAAATCGTAAAAAGTGGTGAAATTTTGGATCCGAGCCCAATAATTCGGGAAAACTCGATTGGGATAGCTACTGGAAGCTTGCCGGTCACAACGCATCGAGAATTGGCCTCGTCGGAATCTGACGAATTTTTACGGATTTCCCTAGGGGTACCACTAGGGAAAATCACCAGAATCGAAAAATCGTAAAAAGTGGTGAAATTTTGGATCCGAGCCCAATAATTCGGGAAAACTCGATTGGGATAGCTACTGGAAGCTTGCCGGTCACAACGCATCGAGAATTGGCCTCGTCGGAATCTGACGAATTTTTACGGATTTCCCTAGGGGTACCACTAGGGAAAATCACCAGAATCGAAAAATCGTAAAAAGTGGTGAAATTTTGGATCCGAGCCCAATAATTCGGGAAAACTCGATTGGGATAGCTACTGGAAGCTTGCCGGTCACAACGCATCGAGAATTGGCCTCGTCGGAATCTGACGAATTTTTACGGATTTCCCTAGGGGTACCACTAGGGAAAATCACCAGAATCGAAAAATCGTAAAAAGTGGTGAAATTTTGGATCCGAGCCCAATAATTCGGGAAAACTCGATTGGGATAGCTACTGGAAGCTTGCCGGTCACAACGCATCGAGAATTGGCCTCGTCGGAATCTGACGAATTTTTACGGATTTCCCTAGGGGTACCACTAGGGAAAATCACCAGAATCGAAAAATCGTAAAAAGTGGTGAAATTTTGGATCCGAGCCCAATAATTCGGGAAAACTCGATTGGGATAGCTACTGGAAGCTTGCCGGTCACAACGCATCGAGAATTGGCCTCGTCGGAATCTGACGAATTTTTACGGATTTCCCTAGGGGTACCACTAGGGAAAATCACCAGAATCGAAAAATCGTAAAAAGTGGTGAAATTTTGGATCCGAGCCCAATAATTCGGGAAAACTCGATTGGGATAGCTACTGGAAGCTTGCCGGTCACAACGCATCGAGAATTGGCCTCGTCGGAATCTGACGAATTTTTACGGATTTCCCTAGGGGTACCACTAGGGAAAATCACCAGAATCGAAAAATCGTAAAAAGTGGTGAAATTTTGGATCCGAGCCCAATAATTCGGGAAAACTCGATTGGGATAGCTACTGGAAGCTTGCCGGTCACAACGCATCGAGAATTGGCCTCGTCGGAATCTGACGAATTTTTACGGATTTCCCTAGGGGTACCACTAGGGAAAATCACCAGAATCGAAAAATCGTAAAAAGTGGTGAAATTTTGGATCCGAGCCCAATAATTCGGGAAAACTCGATTGGGATAGCTACTGGAAGCTTGCCGGTCACAACGCATCGAGAATTGGCCTCGTCGGAATCTGACGAATTTTTACGGATTTCCCTAGGGGTACCACTAGGGAAAATCACCAGAATCGAAAAATCGTAAAAAGTGGTGAAATTTTGGATCCGAGCCCAATAATTCGGGAAAACTCGATTGGGATAGCTACTGGAAGCTTGCCGGTCACAACGCATCGAGAATTGGCCTCGTCGGAATCTGACGAATTTTTACGGATTTCCCTAGGGGTACCACTAGGGAAAATCACCAGAATCGAAAAATCGTAAAAAGTGGTGAAATTTTGGATCCGAGCCCAATAATTCGGGAAAACTCGATTGGGATAGCTACTGGAAGCTTGCCGGTCACAACGCATCGAGAATTGGCCTCGTCGGAATCTGACGAATTTTTACGGATTTCCCTAGGGGTACCACTAGGGAAAATCACCAGAATCGAAAAATCGTAAAAAGTGGTGAAATTTTGGATCCGAGCCCAATAATTCGGGAAAACTCGATTGGGATAGCTACTGGAAGCTTGCCGGTCACAACGCATCGAGAATTGGCCTCGTCGGAATCTGACGAATTTTTACGGATTTCCCTAGGGGTACCACTAGGGAAAATCACCAGAATCGAAAAATCGTAAAAAGTGGTGAAATTTTGGATCCGAGCCCAATAATTCGGGAAAACTCGATTGGGATAGCTACTGGAAGCTTGCCGGTCACAACGCATCGAGAATTGGCCTCGTCGGAATCTGACGAATTTTTACGGATTTCCCTAGGGGTACCACTAGGGAAAATCACCAGAATCGAAAAATCGTAAAAAGTGGTGAAATTTTGGATCCGAGCCCAATAATTCGGGAAAACTCGATTGGGATAGCTACTGGAAGCTTGCCGGTCACAACGCATCGAGAATTGGCCTCGTCGGAATCTGACGAATTTTTACGGATTTCCCTAGGGGTACCACTAGGGAAAATCACCAGAATCGAAAAATCGTAAAAAGTGGTGAAATTTTGGATCCGAGCCCAATAATTCGGGAAAACTCGATTGGGATAGCTACTGGAAGCTTGCCGGTCACAACGCATCGAGAATTGGCCTCGTCGGAATCTGACGAATTTTTACGGATTTCCCTAGGGGTACCACTAGGGAAAATCACCAGAATCGAAAAATCGTAAAAAGTGGTGAAATTTTGGATCCGAGCCCAATAATTCGGGAAAACTCGATTGGGATAGCTACTGGAAGCTTGCCGGTCACAACGCATCGAGAATTGGCCTCGTCGGAATCTGACGAATTTTTACGGATTTCCCTAGGGGTACCACTAGGGAAAATCACCAGAATCGAAAAATCGTAAAAAGTGGTGAAATTTTGGATCCGAGCCCAATAATTCGGGAAAACTCGATTGGGATAGCTACTGGAAGCTTGCCGGTCACAACGCATCGAGAATTGGCCTCGTCGGAATCTGACGAATTTTTACGGATTTCCCTAGGGGTACCACTAGGGAAAATCACCAGAATCGAAAAATCGTAAAAAGTGGTGAAATTTTGGATCCGAGCCCAATAATTCGGGAAAACTCGATTGGGATAGCTACTGGAAGCTTGCCGGTCACAACGCATCGAGAATTGGCCTCGTCGGAATCTGACGAATTTTTACGGATTTCCCTAGGGGTACCACTAGGGAAAATCACCAGAATCGAAAAATCGTAAAAAGTGGTGAAATTTTGGATCCGAGCCCAATAATTCGGGAAAACTCGATTGGGATAGCTACTGGAAGCTTGCCGGTCACAACGCATCGAGAATTGGCCTCGTCGGAATCTGACGAATTTTTACGGATTTCCCTAGGGGTACCACTAGGGAAAATCACCAGAATCGAAAAATCGTAAAAAGTGGTGAAATTTTGGATCCGAGCCCAATAATTCGGGAAAACTCGATTGGGATAGCTACTGGAAGCTTGCCGGTCACAACGCATCGAGAATTGGCCTCGTCGGAATCTGACGAATTTTTACGGATTTCCCTAGGGGTACCACTAGGGAAAATCACCAGAATCGAAAAATCGTAAAAAGTGGTGAAATTTTGGATCCGAGCCCAATAATTCGGGAAAACTCGATTGGGATAGCTACTGGAAGCTTGCCGGTCACAACGCATCGAGAATTGGCCTCGTCGGAATCTGACGAATTTTTACGGATTTCCCTAGGGGTACCACTAGGGAAAATCACCAGAATCGAAAAATCGTAAAAAGTGGTGAAATTTTGGATCCGAGCCCAATAATTCGGGAAAACTCGATTGGGATAGCTACTGGAAGCTTGCCGGTCACAACGCATCGAGAATTGGCCTCGTCGGAATCTGACGAATTTTTACGGATTTCCCTAGGGGTACCACTAGGGAAAATCACCAGAATCGAAAAATCGTAAAAAGTGGTGAAATTTTGGATCCGAGCCCAATAATTCGGGAAAACTCGATTGGGATAGCTACTGGAAGCTTGCCGGTCACAACGCATCGAGAATTGGCCTCGTCGGAATCTGACGAATTTTTACGGATTTCCCTAGGGGTACCACTAGGGAAAATCACCAGAATCGAAAAATCGTAAAAAGTGGTGAAATTTTGGATCCGAGCCCAATAATTCGGGAAAACTCGATTGGGATAGCTACTGGAAGCTTGCCGGTCACAACGCATCGAGAATTGGCCTCGTCGGAATCTGACGAATTTTTACGGATTTCCCTAGGGGTACCACTAGGGAAAATCACCAGAATCGAAAAATCGTAAAAAGTGGTGAAATTTTGGATCCGAGCCCAATAATTCGGGAAAACTCGATTGGGATAGCTACTGGAAGCTTGCCGGTCACAACGCATCGAGAATTGGCCTCGTCGGAATCTGACGAATTTTTACGGATTTCCCTAGGGGTACCACTAGGGAAAATCACCAGAATCGAAAAATCGTAAAAAGTGGTGAAATTTTGGATCCGAGCCCAATAATTCGGGAAAACTCGATTGGGATAGCTACTGGAAGCTTGCCGGTCACAACGCATCGAGAATTGGCCTCGTCGGAATCTGACGAATTTTTACGGATTTCCCTAGGGGTACCACTAGGGAAAATCACCAGAATCGAAAAATCGTAAAAAGTGGTGAAATTTTGGATCCGAGCCCAATAATTCGGGAAAACTCGATTGGGATAGCTACTGGAAGCTTGCCGGTCACAACGCATCGAGAATTGGCCTCGTCGGAATCTGACGAATTTTTACGGATTTCCCTAGGGGTACCACTAGGGAAAATCACCAGAATCGAAAAATCGTAAAAAGTGGTGAAATTTTGGATCCGAGCCCAATAATTCGGGAAAACTCGATTGGGATAGCTACTGGAAGCTTGCCGGTCACAACGCATCGAGAATTGGCCTCGTCGGAATCTGACGAATTTTTACGGATTTCCCTAGGGGTACCACTAGGGAAAATCACCAGAATCGAAAAATCGTAAAAAGTGGTGAAATTTTGGATCCGAGCCCAATAATTCGGGAAAACTCGATTGGGATAGCTACTGGAAGCTTGCCGGTCACAACGCATCGAGAATTGGCCTCGTCGGAATCTGACGAATTTTTACGGATTTCCCTAGGGGTACCACTAGGGAAAATCACCAGAATCGAAAAATCGTAAAAAGTGGTGAAATTTTGGATCCGAGCCCAATAATTCGGGAAAACTCGATTGGGATAGCTACTGGAAGCTTGCCGGTCACAACGCATCGAGAATTGGCCTCGTCGGAATCTGACGAATTTTTACGGATTTCCCTAGGGGTACCACTAGGGAAAATCACCAGAATCGAAAAATCGTAAAAAGTGGTGAAATTTTGGATCCGAGCCCAATAATTCGGGAAAACTCGATTGGGATAGCTACTGGAAGCTTGCCGGTCACAACGCATCGAGAATTGGCCTCGTCGGAATCTGACGAATTTTTACGGATTTCCCTAGGGGTACCACTAGGGAAAATCACCAGAATCGAAAAATCGTAAAAAGTGGTGAAATTTTGGATCCGAGCCCAATAATTCGGGAAAACTCGATTGGGATAGCTACTGGAAGCTTGCCGGTCACAACGCATCGAGAATTGGCCTCGTCGGAATCTGACGAATTTTTACGGATTTCCCTAGGGGTACCACTAGGGAAAATCACCAGAATCGAAAAATCGTAAAAAGTGGTGAAATTTTGGATCCGAGCCCAATAATTCGGGAAAACTCGATTGGGATAGCTACTGGAAGCTTGCCGGTCACAACGCATCGAGAATTGGCCTCGTCGGAATCTGACGAATTTTTACGGATTTCCCTAGGGGTACCACTAGGGAAAATCACCAGAATCGAAAAATCGTAAAAAGTGGTGAAATTTTGGATCCGAGCCCAATAATTCGGGAAAACTCGATTGGGATAGCTACTGGAAGCTTGCCGGTCACAACGCATCGAGAATTGGCCTCGTCGGAATCTGACGAATTTTTACGGATTTCCCTAGGGGTACCACTAGGGAAAATCACCAGAATCGAAAAATCGTAAAAAGTGGTGAAATTTTGGATCCGAGCCCAATAATTCGGGAAAACTCGATTGGGATAGCTACTGGAAGCTTGCCGGTCACAACGCATCGAGAATTGGCCTCGTCGGAATCTGACGAATTTTTACGGATTTCCCTAGGGGTACCACTAGGGAAAATCACCAGAATCGAAAAATCGTAAAAAGTGGTGAAATTTTGGATCCGAGCCCAATAATTCGGGAAAACTCGATTGGGATAGCTACTGGAAGCTTGCCGGTCACAACGCATCGAGAATTGGCCTCGTCGGAATCTGACGAATTTTTACGGATTTCCCTAGGGGTACCACTAGGGAAAATCACCAGAATCGAAAAATCGTAAAAAGTGGTGAAATTTTGGATCCGAGCCCAATAATTCGGGAAAACTCGATTGGGATAGCTACTGGAAGCTTGCCGGTCACAACGCATCGAGAATTGGCCTCGTCGGAATCTGACGAATTTTTACGGATTTCCCTAGGGGTACCACTAGGGAAAATCACCAGAATCGAAAAATCGTAAAAAGTGGTGAAATTTTGGATCCGAGCCCAATAATTCGGGAAAACTCGATTGGGATAGCTACTGGAAGCTTGCCGGTCACAACGCATCGAGAATTGGCCTCGTCGGAATCTGACGAATTTTTACGGATTTCCCTAGGGGTACCACTAGGGAAAATCACCAGAATCGAAAAATCGTAAAAAGTGGTGAAATTTTGGATCCGAGCCCAATAATTCGGGAAAACTCGATTGGGATAGCTACTGGAAGCTTGCCGGTCACAACGCATCGAGAATTGGCCTCGTCGGAATCTGACGAATTTTTACGGATTTCCCTAGGGGTACCACTAGGGAAAATCACCAGAATCGAAAAATCGTAAAAAGTGGTGAAATTTTGGATCCGAGCCCAATAATTCGGGAAAACTCGATTGGGATAGCTACTGGAAGCTTGCCGGTCACAACGCATCGAGAATTGGCCTCGTCGGAATCTGACGAATTTTTACGGATTTCCCTAGGGGTACCACTAGGGAAAATCACCAGAATCGAAAAATCGTAAAAAGTGGTGAAATTTTGGATCCGAGCCCAATAATTCGGGAAAACTCGATTGGGATAGCTACTGGAAGCTTGCCGGTCACAACGCATCGAGAATTGGCCTCGTCGGAATCTGACGAATTTTTACGGATTTCCCTAGGGGTACCACTAGGGAAAATCACCAGAATCGAAAAATCGTAAAAAGTGGTGAAATTTTGGATCCGAGCCCAATAATTCGGGAAAACTCGATTGGGATAGCTACTGGAAGCTTGCCGGTCACAACGCATCGAGAATTGGCCTCGTCGGAATCTGACGAATTTTTACGGATTTCCCTAGGGGTACCACTAGGGAAAATCACCAGAATCGAAAAATCGTAAAAAGTGGTGAAATTTTGGATCCGAGCCCAATAATTCGGGAAAACTCGATTGGGATAGCTACTGGAAGCTTGCCGGTCACAACGCATCGAGAATTGGCCTCGTCGGAATCTGACGAATTTTTACGGATTTCCCTAGGGGTACCACTAGGGAAAATCACCAGAATCGAAAAATCGTAAAAAGTGGTGAAATTTTGGATCCGAGCCCAATAATTCGGGAAAACTCGATTGGGATAGCTACTGGAAGCTTGCCGGTCACAACGCATCGAGAATTGGCCTCGTCGGAATCTGACGAATTTTTACGGATTTCCCTAGGGGTACCACTAGGGAAAATCACCAGAATCGAAAAATCGTAAAAAGTGGTGAAATTTTGGATCCGAGCCCAATAATTCGGGAAAACTCGATTGGGATAGCTACTGGAAGCTTGCCGGTCACAACGCATCGAGAATTGGCCTCGTCGGAATCTGACGAATTTTTACGGATTTCCCTAGGGGTACCACTAGGGAAAATCACCAGAATCGAAAAATCGTAAAAAGTGGTGAAATTTTGGATCCGAGCCCAATAATTCGGGAAAACTCGATTGGGATAGCTACTGGAAGCTTGCCGGTCACAACGCATCGAGAATTGGCCTCGTCGGAATCTGACGAATTTTTACGGATTTCCCTAGGGGTACCACTAGGGAAAATCACCAGAATCGAAAAATCGTAAAAAGTGGTGAAATTTTGGATCCGAGCCCAATAATTCGGGAAAACTCGATTGGGATAGCTACTGGAAGCTTGCCGGTCACAACGCATCGAGAATTGGCCTCGTCGGAATCTGACGAATTTTTACGGATTTCCCTAGGGGTACCACTAGGGAAAATCACCAGAATCGAAAAATCGTAAAAAGTGGTGAAATTTTGGATCCGAGCCCAATAATTCGGGAAAACTCGATTGGGATAGCTACTGGAAGCTTGCTTGCCGGTCACAACGCATCGAGAATTGGCCTCGTCGGAATCTGACGAATTTTTACGGATTTCCCTAGGGGTACCACTAGGGAAAATCACCAGAATCGAAAAATCGTAAAAAGTGGTGAAATTTTGGATCCGAGCCCAATAATTCGGGAAAACTCGATTGGGATAGCTACTGGAAGCTTGCCGGTCACAACGCATCGAGAATTGGCCTCGTCGGAATCTGACGAATTTTTACGGATTTCCCTAGGGGTACCACTAGGGAAAATCACCAGAATCGAAAAATCGTAAAAAGTGGTGAAATTTTGGATCCGAGCCCAATAATTCGGGAAAACTCGATTGGGATAGCTACTGGAAGCTTGCCGGTCACAACGCATCGAGAATTGGCCTCGTCGGAATCTGACGAATTTTTACGGATTTCCCTAGGGGTACCACTAGGGAAAATCACCAGAATCGAAAAATCGTAAAAAGTGGTGAAATTTTGGATCCGAGCCCAATAATTCGGGAAAACTCGATTGGGATAGCTACTGGAAGCTTGCCGGTCACAACGCATCGAGAATTGGCCTCGTCGGAATCTGACGAATTTTTACGGATTTCCCTAGGGGTACCACTAGGGAAAATCACCAGAATCGAAAAATCGTAAAAAGTGGTGAAATTTTGGATCCGAGCCCAATGCCCAATAATTCGGGGAAAACTCGATTGGGATAGCTACTGGAAGCTTGCTTGCCGGTCACAACGCATCGAGAATTGGCCTCGTCGGAATCTGACGAATTTTTACGGATTTCCCTAGGGGTACCACTAGGGAAAATCACCAGAATCGAAAAATCGTAAAAAGTGGTGAAATTTTGGATCCGAGCCCAATAATTCGGGAAAACTCGATTGGGATAGCTACTGGAAGCTTGCTTGCCGTCACAACGCATCGAGAATTGGCCTCGTCGGAATCTGACGAATTTTTACGGATTTCCCTAGGGGTACCACTAGGGAAAAATCACCAGAATCGAAAAATCGTAAAAAGTGGTGAAATTTTGGATCCGAGCCCAATAATTCGGGAAAACTCGATTGGGATAGCTACTGGAAGCTTGCCGGTCACAACGCATCGAGAATTGGCCTCGTCGGAATCTGACGAATTTTTACGGATTTCCCTAGGGGTACCACTAGGGAAAATCACCAGAATCGAAAAATCGTAAAAAGTGGTGAAATTTTGGATCCGAGCCCAATAATTCGGGAAAACTCGATTGGGATAGCTACTGAGAAGCTTGCCGGTCACAACGCAATCGAGAATTGGCCTCGTCGGAATCTGACGAATTTTTTACGGATTTCCCTAGGGGTACCACTAGGGAAAATCACCAGAATCGAAAATCGTAAAAAGTGGTGAAATTTTGGATCCGAGCCCAATAATTCGGGAAAACTCGATTGGGATAGCTACTGGAAGCTTGCTCGGTCACAACGCATCGAGAATTGGCCTCGTCGGAATCTGACGAATTTTTACGGATTTCCTAGGGGTACCACTAGGGAAAATCACCAGAATCGAAAAATCGTAAAAGTGGTGAAATTTTGGATCCGAGCCCAATAATTCGGGGAAAACTCGATTGGGATAGCTACTGGAAGCTTGCTTGCCGGTCACAACGCATCGAGAATTGGCCTCGTCGGAATCTGACGAATTTTTACGGATTTCCCTAGGGGTACCACTAGGGAAAATCACCAGAATCGAAAAATCGTAAAAAGTGGTGAAATTTTGGATCCGAGCCCAATAATTCGGGAAAACTCGATTGGGATAGCTACTGGAAGCTTGCCGGTCACAACGCATCGAGAATTGGCCTCGTCGGAATCTGACGAATTTTTACGGATTTCCCTAGGGGTACCACTAGGGAAAATCACCAGAATCGAAAAATCGTAAAAAGTGGTGAAATTTTGGATCCGAGCCCAATAATTCGGGGAAAACTCGATTGGGATAGCTACTGGAAGCTTGCTTGCCGTCACAACGCATCGAGAATTGGCCTCGTCGGAATCTGACGAATTTTTACGGATTTCCCTAGGGGTACCACTAGGGAAAATCACCAGAATCGAAAAATCGTAAAAAGTGGTGAAATTTTGGATCCGAGCCCAATAATTCGGGAAAACTCGATTGGGATAGCTACTGGAAGCTTGCCGGTCACAACGCATCGAGAATTGGCCTCGTCGGAATCTGACGAATTTTTACGGATTTCCCTAGGGGTACCACTAGGGAAAATCACCAGAATCGAAAAATCGTAAAAAAGTGGTGAAATTTTGGATCCGAGCCCAATAATTCGGGAAAACTCGATTGGGATAGCTACTGGAAGCTGCTTGCCGGTCACAACGCATCGAGAATTGGCCTCGTCGGAATCTGACGAATTTTTACGGATTTCCCTAGGGGTACCACTAGGGAAAATCACCAGAATCGAAAAATCGTAAAAAGTGGTGAAATTTTGGATCCGAGCCCAATAATTCGGGAAAACTCGATTGGGATAGCTACTGGAAGCTTGCTTGCCGGTCACAACGCATCGAGAATTGGCCTCGTCGGAATCTGACGAATTTTTACGGATTTCCCTAGGGGTACCACTAGGGAAAATCACCAGAATCGAAAAAATCGTAAAAAGTGGTGAAATTTTGGATCCGAGCCCAATAATTCGGGGAAAACTCGATTGGGATAGCTACTGGAAGCTTGCTTGCCGGTCACAACGCATCGAGAATTGGCCTCGTCGGAATCTGACGAATTTTTACGGATTTCCCTAGGGGTACCACTAGGGAAAATCACCAGAATCGAAAAATCGTAAAAAGTGGTGAAATTTTGGATCCGAGCCCAATAATTCGGGAAAACTCGATTGGGATAGCTACTGGAAGCTTGCCGGTCACAACGCATCGAGAATTGGCCTCGTCGGAATCTGACGAATTTTTACGGATTTCCCTAGGGGTACCACTAGGGAAAATCACCAGAATCGAAAAATCGTAAAAAGTGGTGAATTTTGGATCCGAGCCCAATAATTCGGGGAAAACTCGATTGGGATAGCTACTGGAAGCTTGCCGGTCACAACGCATCGAGAATTGGCCTCGTCGGAATCTGACGAATTTTTACGGATTTCCCTAGGGGTACCACTAGGGAAAATCACCAGAATCGAAAAATCGTTAAAAAGTGGTGAAATTTTGGATCCGAGCCCAATAATTCGGGAAAACTCGATTGGGATAGCTACTGGAAGCTTGCCGGTCACAACGCATCGAGAATTGGCCTCGTCGGAATCTGACGAATTTTTTACGGATTTCCCTATGGGTACCACTAGGGAAAATCACCAGAATCGAAAAATCGTAAAAAGTGGTGAAATTTTGGATCCGAGCCCAATAATTCGGGAAAACTCGATTGGGATAGCTACTGGAAGCTTGCCGGTCACAACGCATCGAGAATTGGCCTCGTCGGAATCTGACGAATTTTTACGGATTTCCCTAGGGGTACCACTAGGGAAAATCACCAGAATCGAAAAATCGTAAAAAGTGGTGAAATTTTGGATCCGAGCCAATAATTCGGGAAAACTCGATTGGGAATAGCTACTGGAAGCTTGCCGTCACAACGCATCGAGAATTGGCCTCGTCGGAATCTGACGAATTTTTTACGGATTTCCCTAGGGGTACCACTAGGGAAAATCACCAGAATCGAAAAATCGTAAAAAGTGGTGAAATTTTGGATCCGAGCCCAATAATTCGGGAAAACTCGATTGGGATAGCTACTGGAAGCTTGCCGGTCACAACGCATCGAGAATTGGCCTCGTCGGAATCTGACGAATTTTACGGATTTCCCTAGGGGTACCACTAGGGAAAATCACCAGAATCGAAAAATCGTAAAAAGTGGTGAAATTTTGGATCCGAGCCCAATAATTCGGGAAAACTCGATTGGGATAGCTACTGGAAGCTTGCCGTCACAACGCATCGAGAATTGGCCTCGTCGGAATCTGACGAATTTTTACGGATTTCCCTAGGGGTACCACTAGGGAAAATCACCAGAATCGAAAAATCGTAAAAAGTGGTGGAAATTTTGGATCCGAGCCCAATAATTCGGGAAAACTCGATTGGGATAGCTACTGGAAGCTTGCCGGTCACAACGCATCGAGGAATTGGCCTCGTCGGAATCTGACGAATTTTTACGGATTTCCCTAGGGGTACCACTAGGGAAAATCACCAGAATCGAAAAATCGTAAAAAGTGGTGAAATTTTGGATCCGAGCCCAATAATTCGGGAAAACTCGATTGGGATAGCTACTGGAAGCTTGCCGGTCACAACGCATCGAGAATTGGCCTCGTCGGAATCTGACGAATTTTTACGGATTTCCCTAGGGGTACCACTAGGGAAAATCACCAGAATCGAAAAATCGTAAAAAGTGGTGAAATTTTGGATCCGAGCCCAATAATTCGGGAAAACTCGATTGGGATAGCTACTGGAAGCTTGCCGGTCACAACGCATCGAGAATTGGCCTCGTCGGAATCTGACGAATTTTTACGGATTTCCCTAGGGGTACCACTAGGGAAAATCACCAGAATCGAAAAATCGTAAAAAGTGGTGAAATTTTGGATCCGAGGCCCAATAATTCGGGAAAACTCGATTGGGATAGCTACTGGAAGCTTTGCCGGTCACAACGCATCGAGAATTGGCCTCGTCGGAATCTGACGATTTTTACGGATTTCCCTAGGGTACCACTAGGGAAAATCACCAGTATCGAATAATCGTAAAAAGTGGTGAAAATTTGTGTGATCCGAGCCCCAATAATTCGGAAAACTCGATTGTTGATAGCTACGGAAGCTTGCCGGTCACAACGCATCGAGAAGTTGGGCCTCGTCGGATCTGACGAATTTGTACGGATTTCCCTAGTGGGTCTAGGAGATCCAGATCGTAGCGAGAAATGGTGAAATTTTGGATCCGAGCCCAATAATTCGGGGAAAACTCGATTGGGATAGCTACTGGGAGCTTGCCGGTCACAACGCATCGAGAATTGGCCTCGTCGGAATCTGACGAATTTTTACGGATTTCCCTAGGGGGTACCACTAGGGAAAATCACCAGAATCGAAAAATCGTAAAAAGTGGTGAAATTTTGGATCCGAGCCCAATAATTCGGGAAAACTCGATTGGGATAGCTACTGGGAGCTTGCCGGTCACAACGCATCGAGAATTGGCCTCGTCGGAATCTGACGAATTTTTACGGATTTCCCTAGGGGTACCACTAGGGAAAATCACCAGAATCGAAAAAATCGTAAAAAGTGGTGAAATTTTGGATCCGAGCCCAATAATTCGGGAAAACTCGATTGGGATAGCTACTGGGGAGCTTGCCGGTCACAACGCATCGAGAATTGGCCTCGTCGGAATCTGACGAATTTTTACGGATTTCCCCTAGGGGTACCACTAGGGAAAATCACCAGAATCGAAAAATCGTAAAAAGTGGTGAAATTTTGGATCCGAGCCCAATAATTCGGGAAAACTCGATTGGGAATAGCTACTGGGAGCTTGCCGGTCACAACGCATCGAGAATTGGCCTCGTCGGAATCTGACGAATTTTTACGGATTTCCCTAGGGGTACCACTAGGGAAAATCACCAGAATCGAAAAAATCGTAAAAAGTGGTGAAATTTTGGATCCGAGCCCAATAATTCGGGAAAACTCGATTGGGATAGCTACTGGGAGCTTGCCGGGTCACAACGCATCGAGAATTGGCCTCGTCGGAATCTGACGAATTTTTACGGATTTCCCTAGGGGTACCACTAGGGAAAATCACCAGAATCGAAAAATCGTAAAAAGTGGTGAAATTTTGGATCCGAGCCCAATAATTCGGGAAAAACTCGATTGGGATAGCTACTGGGAGCTTGCCGGTCACAACGCATCGAGAATTGGCCTCGTCGGAATCTGACGAATTTTTACGGATTTCCCTAGGGGTACCACTAGGGAAAATCACCAGAATCGAAAAATCGTAAAAAGTGGTGAAATTTTGGATCCGAGCCCAATAATTCGGGAAAACTCGATTGGGATAGCTACTGGGAGCTTGCCGGTCACAACGCATCGAGAATTGGCCTCGTCGGAATCTGACGAATTTTTACGGATTTCCCTAGGGGTACCACTAGGGAAAATCACCAGAATCGAAAAATCGTAAAAAGTGGTGAAATTTTGGATCCGAGCCCAATAATTCGGGAAAACTCGATTGGGATAGCTACTGGGAGCTTGCCGGTCACAACGCATCGAGAATTGGCCTCGTCGGAATCTGACGAATTTTTACGGATTTCCCTAGGGGTACCACTAGGGGAAAATCACCAGAATCGAAAAATCGTAAAAAGTGGTGAAATTTTGGATCCGAGCCCAATAATTCGGGAAAACTCGATTGGGGATAGCTACTGGGAGCTTGCCGGTCACAACGCATCGAGAATTGGCCTCGTCGGAATCTGACGAATTTTTACGGATTTCCCTAGGGGTACCACTAGGGAAAATCACCAGAATCGAAAAATCGTAAAAAGTGGTGAAATTTTGGATCCGAGCCCAATAATTCGGGAAAACTCGATTGGGATAGCTACTGGGAGCTTGCCGGTCACAACGCATCGAGAATTGGCCTCGTCGGAATCTGACGAATTTTTACGGATTTCCCTAGGGGTACCACTAGGGAAAATCACCAGAATCGAAAAAATCGTAAAAAAGTGGTGAAATTTTGGATCCGAGCCCAATAATTCGGGAAAACTCGATTGGGATAGCTACTGGGAGCTTGCCGGTCACAACGCATCGAGAATTGGCCTCGTCGGAATCTGACGAATTTTTACGGATTTCCCTAGGGGTACCACTAGGGAAAAATCACCAGAATCGAAAAATCGTAAAAAGTGGTGAAATTTTGGATCCGAGCCCAATAATTCGGGAAAACTCGATTGGGATAGCTACTGGGAGCTTGCCGGTCACAAACGCATCGAGAATTGGCCTCGTCGGAATCTGACGAATTTTTACGGATTTCCCTAGGGGTACCACTAGGGAAAATCACCAGAATCGAAAAATCGTAAAAAGTGGTGAAATTTTGGATCCGAGCCCAATAATTCGGGAAAACTCGATTGGGATAGCTACTGGGAGCTTGCCGGTCACAACGCATCGAGAATTGGCCTCGTCGGAATCTGACGAATTTTTACGGATTTCCCTAGGGGTACCACTAGGGAAAATCACCAGAATCGAAAAAATCGTAAAAAGTGGTGAAATTTTGGATCCGAGCCCAATAATTCGGGAAAACTCGATTGGGATAGCTACTGGGAGCTTGCCGGTCACAACGCATCGAGAATTGGCCTCGTCGGAATCTGACGAATTTTTACGGATTTCCCTAGGGGTACCACTAGGGAAAATCACCAGAATCGAAAAATCGTAAAAAGTGGTGAAATTTTGGATCCGAGCCCAATAATTCGGGAAAACTCGATTGGGATAGCTACTGGGAGCTTGCCGGTCACAACGCATCGAGAATTGGCCTCGTCGGAATCTGACGAATTTTTACGGATTTCCCTAGGGGTACCACTAGGGAAAATCACCAGAATCGAAAAATCGTAAAAAGTGGTGAAATTTTGGATCCGAGCCCAATAATTCGGGAAAACTCGATTGGGATAGCTACTGGGAGCTTGCCGGTCACAACGCATCGAGAATTGGCCTCGTCGGAATCTGACGAATTTTTACGGATTTCCCTAGGGGTACCACTAGGGAAAATCACCAGAATCGAAAAATCGTAAAAAGTGGTGAAATTTTGGATCCGAGCCCAATAATTCGGGAAAACTCGATTGGGATAGCTACTGGGAGCTTGCCGGTCACAACGCATCGAGAATTGGCCTCGTCGGAATCTGACGAATTTTTACGGATTTCCCTAGGGGTACCACTAGGGAAAATCACCAGAATCGAAAAATCGTAAAAAGTGGTGAAATTTTGGATCCGAGCCCCAATAATTCGGGAAAACTCGATTGGGATAGCTACTGGGAGCTTGCCGGTCACAACGCATCGAGAATTGGCCTCGTCGGAATCTGACGAATTTTTACGGATTTCCCTAGGGGTACCACTAGGGAAAATCACCAGAATCGAAAAATCGTAAAAAGTGGTGAAATTTTGGATCCGAGCCCAATAATTCGGGAAAACTCGATTGGGATAGCTACTGGGAGCTTGCCGGTCACAACGCATCGAGAATTGGCCTCGTCGGAATCTGACGAATTTTTACGGATTTCCCTAGGGGTACCACTAGGGAAAATCACCAGAATCGAAAAAATCGTAAAAAGTGGTGAAATTTTGGATCCGAGCCCAATAATTCGGGAAAACTCGATTGGGATAGCTACTGGGAGCTTGCCGGTCACAACGCATCGAGAATTGGCCTCGTCGGAATCTGACGAATTTTTACGGATTTCCCTAGGGGTACCACTAGGGAAAATCACCAGAATCGAAAAATCGTAAAAAGTGGTGAAATTTTGGATCCGAGCCCAATAATTCGGGAAAACTCGATTGGGATAGCTACTGGGAGCTTGCCGGTCACAACGCATCGAGAATTGGCCTCGTCGGAATCTGACGAATTTTTACGGATTTCCCTAGGGGTACCACTAGGGAAAATCACCAGAATCGAAAAATCGTAAAAAGTGGTGAAATTTTGGATCCGAGCCCAATAATTCGGGAAAACTCGATTGGGATAGCTACTGGGAGCTTGCCGGTCACAACGCATCGAGAATTGGCCTCGTCGGAATCTGACGAATTTTTACGGATTTCCCTAGGGGTACCACTAGGGAAAATCACCAGAATCGAAAAATCGTAAAAAGTGGTGAAATTTTGGATCCGAGCCCAATAATTCGGGAAAAACTCGATTGGGATAGCTACTGGGAGCTTGCCGGTCACAACGCATCGAGAATTGGCCTCGTCGGAATCTGACGAATTTTTACGGATTTCCCTAGGGGTACCACTAGGGAAAATCACCAGAATCGAAAAAATCGTAAAAAGTGGTGAAATTTTGGATCCGAGCCCAATAATTCGGGAAAACTCGATTGGGGATAGCTACTGGGAGCTTGCCGGTCACAACGCATCGAGAATTGGCCTCGTCGGAATCTGACGAATTTTTACGGATTTCCCTAGGGGTACCACTAGGGAAAATCACCAGAATCGAAAAATCGTAAAAAGTGGTGAAATTTTGGATCCGAGCCCAATAATTCGGGAAAACTCGATTGGGATAGCTACTGGGAGCTTGCCGGTCACAACGCATCGAGAATTGGCCTCGTCGGAATCTGACGAATTTTTACGGATTTCCCTAGGGGTACCACTAGGGAAAATCACCAGAATCGAAAAATCGTAAAAAGTGGTGAAATTTTGGATCCGAGCCCAATAATTCGGGAAAACTCGATTGGGATAGCTACTGGGAGCTTGCCGGTCACAACGCATCGAGAATTGGCCTCGTCGGAATCTGACGAATTTTTATACGGATTTCCCTAGGGGTACCACTAGGGAAAATCACCAGAATCGAAAAATCGTAAAAAGTGGTGAAATTTTGGATCCGAGCCCAATAATTCGGGAAAACTCGATTGGGATAGCTACTGGGAGTGCTTGCCGGTCACAACGCATCGAGAATTGGCGTCGGAATCTGACGAATTTTTACGGATTTCCCTAGGGGTACCACTAGGGAAAATCACCAGAATCGAAAAATCGTAAAAAGTGGTGAAATTTTGGATCCGAGCCCAATAATTCGGGAAAACTCGATTGGGATAGCTACTGGGAGCTTGCCGGTCACAACGCATCGAGAATTGGCCTCGTCGGAATCTGACGAATTTTTACGGATTTCCCTAGGGGTACCACTAGGGAAAATCACCAGAATCGAAAAATCGTAAAAAGTGGTGAAATTTTGGATCCGAGCCCAATAATTCGGGAAAACTCGATTGGATAGCTACTGGGGAGCTTGCCGGTCACTAACTGCATCGAGAATTGGCCTCGTCGGAATCTGACGAATTTTTACGGATTTCCCTAGGGGTACCACTAGGGAAAATCACCAGAATCGAAAAAATCGTAAAAAGTGGTGAAATTTTGGATCCGAGCCCAATAATTCGGGAAAACTCGATTGGGATAGCTACTGGGAGCTTGCCGGTCACAACGCATCGAGAATTGGCCTCGTTCGGAATCTGACGAATTTTTACGGATTTCCCTAGGGGTACCACTAGGGAAAATCACCAGAATCGAAAAATCGTAAAAAGTGGTGAAATTTTGATCCGAGCCCAATAATTCGGGAAAACTCGATTGGGATAGCTACTGGGAGCTTGCGCGTCACAACGCATCGAGAATTGGCCTCGTCGGAATCTGACGAATTTTTACGGATTTCCCTAGGGGTACCCACTAGGGAAAATCACCAGAATCGAAAAAATCGTAAAAAGTGGTGAAATTTTGGATCCGAGCCCAATAATTCGGGAAAACTCGATTGGGATAGCTACTGGGAGCTTGCCGGTCACAACGCATCGAGAATTGGCCTCGTCGGAATCTGACGAATTTTACGGATTTCCTAGGGGTACCACTAGGGAAAATCACCAGAATCGAAAAATCGTAAAAAGTGGTGAAATTTTGGATCCGAGCCCAATAATTCGGGAAAACTCGATTGGGATAGCTACTGGGAGCTTGCCGGTCACAACGCATCGAGAATTGGCCTCGTCGGAATCTGACGAATTTTTACGGATTTCCCTAGGGGTACCACTAGGGAAAATCACCAGAATCGAAAAATCGTAAAAAGTGGTGAAATTTTGGATCCGAGCCCAATAATTCGGGAAAACTCGATTGGGATAGCTACTGGGAGCTTGCCGGTCACAACGCATCGAGAATTGGCCTCGTCGGAATCTGACGAATTTTTACGGATTTCCCTAGGGGTACCACTAGGGAAAATCACCAGAATCGAAAAATCGTAAAAAGTGGTGAAATTTTGGATCCGAGCCCAATAATTCGGGAAAACTCGATTGGGATAGCTACTGGGAGCTTGCCGGTCACAACGCATCGAGAATTGGCCTCGTCGGAATCTGACGAATTTTTACGGATTTCCCTAGGGGTACCACTAGGGAAAATCACCAGAATCGAAAAATCGTAAAAAGTGGTGAAATTTTGGATCCGAGCCCAATAATTCGGGAAAACTCGATTGGGGATAGCTACGGGGAGCTTGCCGGTCACAACGCATCGAGAATTGGCCTCGTCGGAATCTGACGAATTTTTACGGATTTCCCTAGGGGTACCACTAGGGAAAATCACCAGAATCGAAAAATCGTAAAAAGTGGTGAAATTTTGGATCCGAGCCCAATAATTCGGGAAAACTCGATTGGGATAGCTACTGGGAGCTTGCCGGTCACAACGCATCGAGAATTGGCCTCGTCGGAATCTGACGAATTTTTACGGATTTCCCTAGGGGTACCACTAGGGAAAATCACCAGAATCGAAAAATCGTAAAAAGTGGTGAAATTTTGGATCCGAGCCCAATAATTCGGGAAAACTCGATTGGGATAGCTACTGGGAGCTTGCCGGTCACAACGCATCGAGAATTGGCCTCGTCGGAATCTGACGAATTTTTACGGATTTCCCTAGGGGTACCACTAGGGAAAATCACCAGAATCGAAAAATCGTAAAAAGTTGTGAAATTTTGGATCCGAGCCCAATAATTCGGGAAAACTCGATTGGGATAGCTACTGGGAGCTTGCCGGTCACAACGCATCGAGAATTGGCCTCGTCGGAATCTGACGAATTTTTACGGATTTCCCTAGGGGTACCACTAGGGAAAATCACCAGAATCGAAAAATCGTAAAAAGTGGTGAATTTTGGATCCGAGCCCAATAATTCGGGAAAACTCGATTGGGATAGCTACTGGGAGCTTGCCGGTCACAACGCATCGAGAATTGGCCTCGTCGGAATCTGACGAATTTTTACGGATTTCCCTAGGGGTACCACTAGGGAAAATCACCAGAATCGAAAAATCGTAAAAAGTGGTGAAATTTTGGATCCGAGCCCAATAATTCGGGAAAACTCGATTGGGATAGCTACTGGGAGCTTGCCGGTCACAACGCATCGAGAATTGGCCTCGTCGGAATCTGACGAATTTTTACGGATTTCCCTAGGGGTACCACTAGGGAAAATCACCAGAATCGAAAAATCGTAAAAAGTGGTGAAATTTTGGATCCGAGCCCAATAATTCGGGAAAACTCGATTGGGATAGCTACTGGGAGCTTGCCGGTCACAACGCATCGAGAATTGGCCTCGTCGGAATCTGACGAATTTTTACGGATTTCCCTAGGGGGTACCACTAGGGAAAATCACCAGAATCGAAAAATCGTAAAAAGTGGTGAAATTTTGGATCCGAGCCCAATAATTCGGGAAAACTCGATTGGGATAGCTACTGGGAGCTTGCCGGTCACAACGCATCGAGAATTGGCCTCGTCGGAATCTGACGAATTTTTACGGATTTCCCTAGGGGTACCACTAGGGAAAATCACCAGAATCGAAAATCGTAAAAAGTGGTGAAATTTTGGATCCGAGCCCAATAATTCGGGAAAACTCGATTGGGATAGCTACTGGGAGCTTGCCGGTCACAACGCATCGAGAATTGGCCTCGTCGGAATCTGACGAATTTTTACGGATTTCCCTAGGGGTACCACTAGGGAAAATCACCAGAATCGAAAAAATCGTAAAAAGTGGTGAAATTTTGGATCCGAGCCCAATAATTCGGGAAAACTCGATTGGGATAGCTACTGGGAGCTTGCCGGTCACAACGCATCGAGAATTGGCCTCGTCGGAATCTGACGAATTTTTACGGATTTCCCTAGGGGTACCACTAGGGAAAATCACCAGAATCGAAAAATCGTAAAAAGTGGTGAAATTTTGGATCCGAGCCCAATAATTCGGGAAAACTCGATTGGGATAGCTACTGGGAGCTTGCCGGTCACAACGCATCGAGAATTGGCCTCGTCGGAATCTTGACGAATTTTTACGGATTTCCCTAGGGGTACCACTAGGGAAAATCACCAGAATCGAAAAATCGTAAAAAGTGGTGAAATTTTGGATCCGAGCCCAATAATTCGGGAAAACTCGATTGGGATAGCTACTGGAGCTTGCCGGTCACAACGCATCGAGAATTGGCCTCGTCGGAATCTGACGAATTTTTACGGATTTCCCTAGGGGTACCACTAGGGAAAATCACCAGAATCGAAAAATCGTAAAAAGTGGTGAAATTTTGGATCCGAGCCCAATAATTCGGGAAAACTCGATTGGGATAGCTACTGGGAGCTTGCCGGTCACAACGCATCGAGAATTGGCCTCGTCGGAATCTGACGAATTTTTACGGATTTCCCTAGGGGTACCACTAGGGAAAATCACCAGAATCGAAAAATCGTAAAAAGTGGTGAAATTTTGGATCCGAGCCCAATAATTCGGGAAAACTCGATTGGGATAGCTACTGGGAGCTTGCCGGTCACAACGCATCGAGAATTGGCCTCGTCGGAATCTGACG
This sequence comes from Excoecaria cochinchinensis, assembly GCA_947683425.1. Lineage (NCBI taxonomy): Eukaryota > Viridiplantae > Streptophyta > Magnoliopsida > Malpighiales > Euphorbiaceae > Excoecaria > Excoecaria cochinchinensis. Next base: position 3,885 of record CANTUQ010000433.1, on the reverse strand, counting down.
AATTTTTACGGATTTCCCTTGGGGTACCACTAGGGAAAATCACCAGAATCGAAAAATCGTAAAAAGTGGTGAAATTTGGATCCGAGCCCAATAATTCGGGAAAACTCGATTGGGATAGCTACTGGGGAGCTTGCCGGTCACAACGCATCGAGAATTGGCCTCGTCGGAATCTGACGAATTTTTACGGATTTCCCTAGGGTACCACTAGGGAAAATCACCAGAATCGAAAAATCGTAAAAAGTGGTGAAATTTTGGATCCGAGCCCAATAATTCGGGAAAACTCGATTGGGATAGCTACTGGGAGCTTGCCGGTCACATACGCATCGAGAATTGGCCTCGTCGGAATCTGACGAATTTTTACGGATTTCCCTAGGGGTACCACTAGGGAAAATCACCAGAATCGGAAAAATCGTAAAAAGTGGTGAAATTTTGGATCCGAGCCCAATAATTCGGGAAAACTCGATTGGGATAGCTACTGGGAAGCTTGCCGGTCACAACGCATCGAGAATTGGCCTCGTCGGAATCTGACGAATTTTTACGGATTTCCCTAGGGGTACCACTAGGGAAAATCACCAGAATCGAAAAATCGTAAAAAGTGGTGAAATTTTGGATCCGAGCCCAATAATTCGGGAAAACTCGATTGGGATAGCTACTGGGAGCTTGCCGGTCACAACGCATCGAGAATTGGCCTCGTCGGAATCTGACGAATTTTTACGGATTTCCCTAGGGGTACCACTAGGGAAAATCACCAGAATCGAAAAATCGTAAAAAGTGGTGAAATTTTGGATCCGAGCCCAATAATTCGGGAAAACTCGATTGGGATAGCTACTGGGAGCTTGCCGGTCACAACGCATCGAGAATTGGCCTCGTCGGAATCTGACGAATTTTTACGGATTTCCCTAGGGGTACCACTAGGGAAAATCACCAGAATCGAAAAATCGTAAAAAGTGGTGAAATTTTGGATCCGAGCCCAATAATTCGGGAAAACTCGATTGGGGATAGCTACTGGGAGCTTGCCGGTCACAACGCATCGAGAATTGGCCTCGTCGGAATCTGACGAATTTTTACGGATTTCCCTAGGGGTACCACTAGGGAAAATCACCAGAATCGAAAAATCGTAAAAAGTGGTGAAATTTTGGATCCGAGCCCAATAATTCGGGAAAACTCGATTGGGATAGCTACTGGGAGCTTGCCGGTCACAACGCATCGAGAATTGGCCTCGTCGGAATCTGACGAATTTTTACGGATTTCCCTAGGGGTACCACTAGGGAAAATCACCAGAATCGAAAAATCGTAAAAAGTGGTGAAATTTTGGATCCGAGCCCAATAATTCGGGAAAACTCGATTGGGATAGCTACTGGGAGCTTGCCGGTCACAACGCATCGAGAATTGGCCTCGTCGGAATCTGACGAATTTTTACGGATTTCCCTAGGGGTACCACTAGGGAAAATCACCAGAATCGAAAAATCGTAAAAGTGGTGAAATTTTGGATCCGAGCCCAATAATTCGGGAAAACCTCGATTGGGATAGCTACTGGGAGCTTTGCCGGTCACAACGCATCGAGAATTGGCCTCGTCGGAATCTGACGAATTTTTACGGATTTCCCTAGGGGTACCACTAGGGAAAATCACCAGATCGAAAAATCGTAAAAAGTGGTGAAATTTTGGATCCGAGCCCAATAATTCGGGAAAACTCGATTGGGATAGCTACTGGGAGCTTGCCGGTCACAACGCATCGAGAATTGGCCTCGTCGGAATCTGACGAATTTTTACGGATTTCCCTAGGGGTACCACTAGGGAAAATCACCAGAATCGAAAATCGTAAAAAGTGGTGAAATTTTGGATCCGAGCCCAATAATTCGGGAAAACTCGATTGGATAGCTACTGGGAGCTTGCCGGTCACAAACGCATCGAGAATTGGCCTCGTCGGAATCTGACGAATTTTTACGGATTTCCCTAGGGGTACCACTAGGGAAAATCACCAGAATCGAAAAAATCGTAAAAAGTGGTGAAATTTTGGATCCGAGCCCAATAATTCGGGAAAACTCGATTGGGATAGCTACTGGGAGCTTGCCGGTCACAACGCATCGAGAATTGGCCTCGTCGGAATCTGACGAATTTTTACGGATTTCCCTAGGGGTACCACTAGGGAAAATCACCAGAATCGAAAAATCGTAAAAAGTGTGTGAAATTTTGGATCCGAGCCCAATAATTCGGGAAAACTCGATTGGGATAGCTACTGGGAGCTTGCCGGTCACAACGCATCGAGAATTGGCCTCGTCGGAATCTGACGAATTTTTACGGATTTCCCTAGGGGTACCACTAGGGAAAATCACCAGAATCGAAAAATCGTAAAAAGTGGTGAAATTTTGGATCCGAGCCCAATAATTCGGGAAAACTCGATTGGGATAGCTACTGGGAGCTTGCCGGTCACAACGCATCGAGAATTGGCCTCGTCGGAATCTGACGAATTTTTACGGATTTCCCTAGGGGTACCACTAGGGAAAATCACCAGAATCGAAAAATCGTAAAAAGTGGTGAAATTTTGGATCCGAGCCCAATAATTCGGGAAAACTCGATTGGGATAGCTACTGGGAGCTTGCCGGTCACAACGCATCGAGAATTGGCCTCGTCGGAATCTGACGAATTTTTACGGATTTCCCTAGGGGTACCACTAGGGAAAATCACCAGAATCGAAAAAATCGTAAAAAGTGGTGAAATTTTGGATCCGAGCCCAATAATTCGGGAAAACTCGATTGGGATAGCTACTGGGAGCTTGCCGGTCACAACGCATCGAGAATTGGCCTCGTCGGAATCTGACGAATTTTTACGGATTTCCCTAGGGGTACCACTAGGGAAAATCACCAGAATCGAAAAATCGTTAAAAGTGGTGAAATTTTGGATCCGAGCCCAATAATTCGGGAAAACTCGATTGGGATAGCTACTGGGAGCTTGCCGGTCACAACGCATCGAGAATTGGCCTCGTCGGAATCTGACGAATTTTTACGGATTTCCCTAGGGGTACCACTAGGGAAAATCACCAGAATCGAAAAAATCGTAAAAAGTGGTGAAATTTTGGATCCGAGCCCAATAATTCGGGAAAACTCGATTGGGATAGCTACTGGGAGCTTGCCGGTCACAACGCATCGAGAATTGGCCTCGTCGGAATCTGACGAATTTTTACGGATTTCCCTAGGGGTACCACTAGGGAAAATCACCAGAATCGAAAAATCGTAAAAAAGTGGTGAAATTTTGGATCCGAGCCCAATAATTCGGGAAAACTCGATTGGGATAGCTACTGGGAGCTTGCCGGTCACAACGCATCGAGAATTGGCCTCGTCGGAATCTGACGAATTTTTACGGATTTCCCTAGGGGTACCACTAGGGAAAATCACCAGAATCGAAAAATCGTAAAAAGTGGTGAAATTTTGGATCCGAGCCCAATAATTCGGGAAAACTCGATTGGGATAGCTACTGGGAGCTTGCCGGTCACAACGCATCGAGAATTGGCCTCGTCGGAATCTGACGAATTTTTACGGATTTCCCTAGGGGTACCACTAGGGAAAATCACCAGAATCGAAAAATCGTAAAAAGTGGTGAAATTTTGGATCCGAGCCCAATAATTCGGGAAAACTCGATTGGGATAGCTACTGGGAGCTTGCCGGTCACAACGCATCGAGAATTGGCCTCGTCGGAATCTGACGAATTTTTACGGATTTCCCTAGGGGTACCACTAGGGAAAATCACCAGAATCGAAAAATCGTAAAAAGTGGTGAAATTTTGGATCCGAGCCCAATAATTCGGGAAAACTACGATTGGGATAGCTACTGGGAGCTTGCCGGTCACAACGCATCGAGAATTGGCCTCGTCGGAATCTGACGAATTT
>CANTUQ010000432.1:0-85756 GCA_947683425.1 Excoecaria cochinchinensis | reverse complement strand
AAATATAATCTATTTCTTGGGTGATTTGAGCTTGAAAAATTAATTTCCTTTGCTCAAATATCCACCAAAAGAAAATATTTTTATCAAAATATTCTCTTAATTTATTTTGAAATATCAATTTCTACATTTTCTTCAAATACTTATCACCAAAAATCAACAAGGGGAACGGATTGAGACATCCTATTTCCGATCTAAAAATTCTGAGGGTAAACACTTTGGACCCGTTCTCATTTAATTTTATTTGTCATTTATTATTGTTAATTCTGTCATTTTTGTTATTATTATTATGTATATTGTCTATTCCTAACATTTTTAGTTTTGTTGCTACCGTTGAAAATTTTGTGTGGTTTTTAATTTGATTTTTGGTGGGTTCAACTTGATAATTATTTTTGTAGTCAATCTTCTTCTTTTTTTTCTTCTTCTTATTATTACTATTATCATTATGACTTTACTATTGGCTTTTCTTCCTTTTGGCCACTGTTAGTGTTTCACTATTATTATTATTATTATTATTATTATTATTATTATTATTATTATTATTATTATTATTATTATTATTATTATTATTATTATTATTATTATTATTATTATTATGTTGTTGTTGTTGTTGTTGTTGTTATTCTTATTACTATTATTATCTTTATATTATTAACTTGTTTTGTGCTTACTTTATGTTTGCTAAGTTTTCTATTGTTATAACCTAGTGTTTTTATTACTATTGTTATTATTATTACTATTATTATTATTATTATCATTATTATTATTTAATGTTTGTTTTACCTTTATTTATTAGTATGATTTTCGGTGTGTCATTATTATTATTGTTATTATTATTATTATTATTATTATTATTATTATTATTATTATTATTATTATTATTATTATTATTATTATTATTATTATTATTATTATTATTATTATTATTATTATTATCATCACCATCCTGTCTCATTATTATTATTATCATTTGTTATTACTACCATGTTTATTTATACTATATTCATTATTGTTCATTACTGTTGCCTATTATTATCGTCATTAATATTATTTTGTTATGTTTGTCTTATTATTATCATTATTATCATTATAGATTCACTTGCGTAATATTTATTTCGTTTTTTACTTGATTAATTTTTAGAACCATTACTAATATTTTTGATTTTAATTTTTGTCTGAGATTTGACTCGTGTCCGGTAATATAAGTATTCCCGCGACTCCCCCGGATGGGTCGTGACACGTGGAGGGTTACATCGGTTCGGTGAGATCTCTCTAATTCCCCATCCTTTTGTTGTGTTTATTTGTAAATAATTATTTTATTTATGCATGCGTTCGATAAAAAATCACAAAAATATTTCTATGATTAAATTGAAATTTTTTACTAATAAAATTGGGACCAATGTCCTTTGTTTTAGCCAAACCATAAAAACATCACAATTAAAACGAAGAGTCAACTTTTCTCCAAAAAATGGGATCATTCATCCCGGTTTTCCAATTCAAACAATCAAAAAAGACTCTTCGGACCCTCTTCAAATAAATGCGAAGGAACCAATGTTCCTAAACCTTCCATGAGCACAAAGGAACCAATGTTCCCAAAGTAAATACCCCAATTTATGTGTGTCTTTTTTATTTTGATCTTGCGTGAGTGTTTAAAATTTATGTTCATTTCCCTTTTTTTGGGCCCTTGTAATTAATTTTAGGGCAACTTTATTTATTTCTGGGGATTGTATTCCGTCCCCATTCACATCTTTAATCTCCTTTTATTGGGGTTGTATTCCGCCCCTTGTTTCTCTTGTAATTGCGTGCTTGTGTGTTTACCGCTTTCATTTATCGCTTTCTTTTATCGCTTTATTTATCGCTTCCATTTTATTGCTTTTTGAATGCTTATGATGCGCTTTTATTTTTAATGCATTAAGCATGTGAGATGAGAGATATAATCTTAAGAAGTAAAAACCCATTTATAATTAACCAAAGCATAAATAAAAGGGAAGTTCCGAACACCAAATCTCTCATTTAGACCGTTAGAGGTGAGAGACTTTTCCCAATTTCTCGCAAATTGGGTGGCGACTCCAAATACCTCAAAGGTGCCTTTAGGCGTCATTAGGCTAGGTGGTTCTCCACAATGTCTTATTGGGAGGGATACACTGACGATGTCTCATGGAGCCCACAATTAAAAGATGCAAACCAATACCTCGAATCCCGAAGAAGAAATTTGAAAGCGAGGGCCCTTGCTGAGTTCCGGCGCGCGTCACAGTGGCGACTCCACTGGTGAACTATGTTTGAGACTTCGCTCCGAAAGTGCTTTGGTTAAAATTTATAATTGGGTTTTTAAAACTTAAAATTCTATCTCTTTTCGAAAATTGCATTGCATTTTAGAGCCTTAGATTTATGATAGTTGGTCCCCTCTTTACCTCGGTGCGTTCCCGAAGCATGACCCTACTTTCACTCATTGTAGGGAAGTGTCAAGGATAATCACCAGTCCAAGCCTTGTACCTTTTGGTATATCAAATGGAGACCCGATCGATCGCTACGCTCGTGACGAGCTAGACCCGTTGGCAGGGACCATGCTTGTGTAGCTCTAAAATTTCATCACCTTGACCAAAGCCCATGTAATGACAAATAGAAACTTTCCCTAAGTAGCATGCTCCTTAATACGATGCTTGTGATGTGGGTTATCACGTATTAAGCAAAATCAAGCAAATTAAGTGGTGCTTTATCAAAGGCTTTCATGCCCCGGTAATCCCATCTTAACTTGATTGAATTGCCAAAATACGTAATGGTCAAAATCCATACGAATGCGCATTTGATTAGGATTGTTATGCTGCCGGTTTTCCACCTTGCACCATACGTGTTCGATGGGTTCCCCGTTGACCCTCGGATGAAGCTTGCCTAGGAAAGAGACCACACGACCTCGTGTGTGGGAGAAATAAGGTCACAAGGATTTATCTTCTTGCATGTGATTGTGGATACTGCACAGCATGCCCATGCATCGCATGTCAATAAAATAAATACATGTACAAATAATAATATTTTATCTCATGCTGTGTGTATACACCTTTCTGTCTGCATGCTATTTTTTTCACATGTGTATATTATCCTGTGTATAATCTCATGCTGTGTGTGTATATATCTTCTCATCTGCATATTATTCTTTTCGCATGTACATATCATCCCGCGTGTGGTTTCTTCCATGCATCCCACCATATTGTGGTAATCCATAGATCTCGCATTTGCACCAGCACGATCATTCATTATACATATCATTCATGCAGCATTCTAACAACTTGACCTTTCAGCCATCATAAATTTATCCAAGTGGACCAGAGGTTCTGACGATCGACTGGTGACGACAGACTCGCCCTTTGGATTGCTAGAATTAGTGCCTGTTTGGGATTTTGAGCCACTCTCAGCGACTAGTGAATCATCTTCGATGGTAGAACTACCACGAGAGACCGGTGCTTTGACAGTACAAGACCTAGCTAAGAGGCTTGGGGATTTTAAAAGGAGAATGTTGGCCATGATAGAAAATATTGCTGCTCAAATGGCACCAGACGCCAGCCAGCCGCCTGGGGCCCCTGCTGTTGAACAAGTTAAATTTCCTATTATGGAAGAGGCTCCTGTAGCGGTCCCTACCGTACGACAACTAGATGTTGAGCCCAGAGCAGTGACACCTCTTGAACCGAAAAGAATTCTTGGCCTGAAAGGTGATCTCATGGTGGAGGAAGAGGATGGACAGGTAACTCCTCGGACAGTGAAGAATGAAGTCCCCAAGGGAGAGGATAGCACGGTAAAGGAGACAAAAGGCGGGATTGAAAAGTTTAAAGCTCAGACGATGACTACTATAGAGGATTTAGTCGCTGCCGTGGTGCCACCTGTCGAACAACAGCCTACTGCTCCTACAATGTTGCAAAAAGAGCATGATCTGACAAAGGGAGTATACCTGCAACCAACTTAGTCTAGAGGAGAGCCACCTTTTACTCCGTCATCTGAACGAAAAGGCAAGAGGCAGGTCCCGGAGGATGGGTTTTTTATCATGACACGGGGCCTGAAGAGAAGGATGGACGTCCTCGAAGTAGAAATTTCAAAGTCTAAACTTGCAATTGCCCGGGCTGCTCATGAGAAAGTCTCTGTGAACTTAGGAAAGAGAAATCGACCGTATATGTGTGACATCTGTGCCGGCACTCAAGGGACAAAGGAAACCCCGACGATTAGAACAGTTCAAAAATGTTATTTCGGCATGGACGGATCTGTTCCTCAAGCAGCGAGGAGGACCTACGCTCATGGTTAGCCAACCCAGCCAGAAATCTAGGGCATAAGAGGTGTCGGCGACACGCTAGATATCTGAGGAATAATTACCAAACCCCGAAAGGTCAAGTGTAGGATCATGTTAATGATAAACAGCTGATAGTCTTTAAAGGAGGGGGCAACGTCATTGGGGGTGACAATCAGGAAAGCTCGAGTCTCGATGATAACAGTGTGAGAGATGCTGAGGCCACCAAGCTTCCAAACATTGGAACTTCTCAAGATCACTATACCATTTGGGATAAGACTTTATCTGAGCACCTCTTTCACTTCATCAAAAAGGGGAAGCTACAGCCGAAACCTGCAAAACCCTCCGGGAGCCAAGGGTATCCCGGTCACCGAGCATATTGGTATTGTGCTTACCATCAGCATACTGGGCATGAAACTGATGGGTGTCGAACTCTGAGAAAGCGTATTCAAGGCCTCATTAATGAGGAGTTGAGAGGTGAGGAGAATGGTTCCCGAAAGTGATAGTAGACCGTAGACTACAATATCCGTGTTGGCAAGAAGGGAGGATGTTAGCTTTTTAAATGCTCTTGTTTATTTTCGAACTATCTAATGATGATGTTTTAACTCTTTAACTCTAATATAGAATGGATGTTTTACTTATCTGTGTGATATTTTCTTGTGATTTCACCATGCATGATCATGACACATTCATATTTAATAATGATTCAAACGATGCCATTTCTTTTAATCTCAGAGCTTTGGGGGAACCCAAAGAAAATCTTGATAGCATCTGTTATGACTCCTGAAGTGAGATAAAATCGAGAGAATGAAAAAAATGAAATAAAAGTCTTTGTCTGGACCTATGAAGACATGCCAGGAGGTAATTAAGAAGTCGTCAAACAAGCTACGCCAGCACATTTCGATCATGGACCAGTCAAGCAGAAGCCAAAGAAACTCAAACCGAGAGGGGTAGAAATGGTTGAAAGGGGAAATCACCAAGCAAAACTGAAGTGTAACACCCCACTAGATTGAACAACGATGGTCCCAATGGCTAAGAAGAAAGGTGCGCGTAAACTTCGGCATTTGAGTAAAGCTTATCAAAAGAAAGAAAATTAGGGATCCAAACAAAAAACCAAAAAAAAAAAATTGATAAAAGAATAGAGAGAATTGATCAGGGGGCAAGGGAATGCTATTTGGGGGCAAGCTTCGCCCAAATCCCGTTAATCTACACGTATTTGCCGTTCTTCTTAGCCACTGAAAAGGACCTAAAGAATGAACCACAAGCCACCCAATCATTCCGTAAGTATAATGGGTCTGATGACCTACAACTGAGATGCCAAACGACCAGAAGGTTATGGAGTGGACCCATTCTGGTGCCTGCAAATAGAACCCTTGCAAGTGTCACCCTTTATTCCTCGACATCAAGAGGTAAAAAAGCATCGCTGCCCGTGGGAGCACGTCAAATCCTTAAGGGGGCAGTCATGGAAGCAACAGCTGCATCGAACGGAAACGAGCTTCGGGATTTCCATCGCTATCAGATCTATCAGAAAACACCTTATTCAATCATTTGGGAAGAAAGTTAGAAAGCACCTGCCGAAAGAATAAGGTTGGGTGTTTGAGCAAATAGTTTCGCATTTCCAGACGGACGAGATGAATATAGACCAGTATATGAAGGCCCATTCATTCTTGAAAAGTTGTTATCCAAGGAAGCAAAATCCCGACGGACAGTAAGCGAAGCAAATTCAACGCCGACGAACTGAAGGAGAGTCCACGGCAGAGGCTAAAAAATAATAAAAATAAATAAATAAATAAAAAAGAGAGAAAATATTCAATTAAGAAAACCCGCGAGGGCTGATTAGAAATAGGAGTCCGATGCTTATAAGATCCACTCCGAGATTCGATGTAATTTTGCATTCCGAATCCATGTTAAATGGTGATCATGTATGGAGAAATCATGCTGAAATGCACAGAGTCTTTGCAAATATATAAAGCGAAAGAAGTTCAACTCATCATTTCCTAGTTCTTTTATAAAAAGTAAAATCTAAGTGGCTACTCTACTCCTGCTCTCACCAACCAGATGCCTAAGCCGAGGGGTCCTGTTATCTACTACAAGGCTAAGTACTCTACTCTTACATATACTTATGGAAGCGAGGGTATAGTCTCCGACCAGAACATTTCATTTTACGTACTCAAAGTTGTCTGGTTCCAACATAAAATCAGCACATTGGTACTATCGATCCTCTACCATTCTCGCCGCTCAGGCACTTCAGTCAACTCCTTCTACGATCAACTGTGAAGCCAATTCTATAGCACCCTCGTGATAGAAACCAAGCTCAGACAACCATGACCTAAGACGCAAATACACGCCGATTATACCTGAAAGACCTTTTACAACAACTGTCTACCTTCTACCATTCTCGCCACTTAGGCCCTTCAGTCAACTCATCTTGCTACCCACTGTAAAGCCAATCCTACGACACCTCCCCAATTAAGATCTGAGTTCATACAACCATAATTTGAGACATAAGCACATGTCAACCATACCCGAAAGATCTTTCGCAATGACTCCAGCCTCTCAAAAAAAAAAAAGAAGGCCGTTAGAGATGAAAATCGTGATTGGCGCTCTAAGCAAAAGTTAGGCCAAAGGGCAGGGTGAAAACCTGGGAACAGGCGGTCTGTCCTATAAAAAAATAAAATAAATAAAAACCGCTTGATTGGGTTGGGTCCATTCCAGGCAAAAAATAAGGCACAGGGTTATGTGAAAATCCGGCAAGGACGCATTTCCCGCTAAGAAAAGCTAGTGTGAAAATCCATGAGGGACGCACTACCTTCAAATAATGACTACAGGTATCAGAAGAGAACCTCATAATCCCACAGAGGTATGAGACTCAAAAGCAATCCCAGAGGGCATCGATCCTGCGGCGTGTTACAACCAAACCGGCCGTCGCCTCCAAATCCACTCAGATGAATTTTTATCCTGCATTGCTGCATATACATGCATCTCACATCATGCGTACAACTTTTCGTGTATACTTCTGCACATATAATTTTGCAGAAAATATCTAAATGAACACCCAGCTCAGGAGAGCAATCCAGAAGGACATCCTGCACTTTTTGTAGCCTTGTCAGTGGCTCGGTGCATTCCTCTGCAGAGGACATCTCTTGCGCTTTTTGTAGCCTTGTCAGCAGCTCGGTGCATTCCTCTGCGGAGGATATCTCTTGCGCTTTTTGTAGCCTTGTCAGTGGCTCGGTGCATTCCTCTGCGGAGGACATCTCTTGCGCTTTCTGAAGCCTTGTCAGCGGCTCGGTGCATTCCTCTACGGAGGATATCTCTTCCGCTTTTTGTAGCCTTGTCATCGGCTCGGTGCATTCCTCCGTGGAGGATATCTCTTGCGCTTTTTGTAGCCTTGTCAGCGGCTAGGTGCATTCCTCTGCGGAGGACATCTCTTGCGCTTTTTGTAGCCTTGTCAGCGGCTAGGTGCATTCCTCTGCGGAGGACATCTCTTGCGCTTTTTGTAGCCTTGTCAGCGGCTCGGTGCAGTCCTCTGCGGAGGATATATCTCGCGTTTTGTAAGTCTGGAGCAGGCTCGGTGCACCACCACCAGTTTAAAAGAGCAATTTCGCACTTTGTAAGTTTGGAGCAGACTCGGTGCAGCACAAAAGGGCAATCCTCGCATTTTGTAAGTCTGGAGCAGGCTCAGCGCATCACCCAGAAGGATGAAAATTGTCCCTCAGTCTATACAGCGACTTAAGGAAATGATTTCACTAGCGATCCGGGAAGACAGCCGCCTTAGGTACGCGCTTCTTTCCTTTCTTTTCTGAATTTTGGCTCACTTAGGCACCTGAGTTCTAAGTTCCCCAAAATTGGGGGCAACTGTAGACACCGGGTCCTAAGGTGGTCCAAAATCAGGATTACCCGATGATGAAAACAAAAGGCTGATTTTCGGCGATAAAGTGAGAATCAATCGTTCCCTTGTCGAAATTGTGTTTTTGTAGAAAAATAATTAAAAATATATATTTTAGAAATTAAGAATTAAAATGGGGTAGAAAATATTAATTTTGTGTCCTTAGAGCTTTTATTAAAAAAAATAAAAATAAAAAATTGCGAATGCCACCTGCGGCAGCGGCGCAGGCCGCCCTTGCACGCGCTCAGGCAGGGGGACCGCGCGCCCCCCTGCGTGCGCACAGCAGGGCGCTGCGCTCGGTGCAGGGGCACTGCACGCGCCCCTACGCGTGCGCAATAGGCTGCCGTGCGCGCTCTTCCCTCTCCGCGCGACTACTTTTGGTCGCCTGTCATTTTTTCCTGCGTTTTTCTTCATTGTCTGTGATGCGCGCCGGAACCCAGGAAGGGCCCTCGCTTTGAATCCGCCTTTGGGATTCGAGGTATGAAGGTTCGCGTCTTTTGATCATGGGCACCACGAGGCATCATCGGTGCGTCCCTCCCAATAGAACATTGGGGAGAACCACCTAGCCTAATGGCACCTAGAGACACCTTTTGAGGTATCATGGAGTCGCCACCCAATTCCAAAGAATTGGGAAAAGGTCTCTCACCTCTTGTTGGTCGAGACCAGAGATCCGATGCTCGGAACTTCCCTTTTATTTATGCTTTGGTTAAGTATGAGTGGGTTTTTAACTTCTTAAAATTATATCTCTCATCTCACACGAGCGATGCATTTAATTAAATAGCGCATGGAAAGCACGTAAAGAAAATAAATAAAATCGATAAATAAAGAAAGCAATAAATGAAAGCGGTAATCACGCAAGCACGTAATTACAAAAGAAATAGGGGCAGAATACAACCCCCATTGAAAGGAAGTGAAGCTATAAATGGGACAGAATACAATCCCCAAAAATAAATAAAGTTGCCCCAAAATTAATTACAAGGGCCCAAAAAGAAATGGACTGGAATTTTAAACACTCACATAAGACCGAAATAAAAAGACATGCAAAAATCGGGACATTATTTTAGGAACATTGGTTCCTTCGCACTTGTTCGAAATTTAGGAACATTGATTCCTTCGTATTAATTTAAAGAGGGTTTGAAGAGTCGTTTTGGTTGTTTGGTGAAAACCGGGATGAGTGATCCCATTTTTAGAGAAAACTAACTCTTCGTTTTATTGTGATATTTTTATTGTTGGGCTAAAACAAGGGACATTGGTCCCAATTTTATTAGTAAAAAAATCTCAATTTAATTATAGAAGTATTTTTGTAATTTTTTATCGCACGCGTGCACAGATAAAACAATTATTTACAAATAAATACGTAACACATCAAGGGGAATTGAAAGGATCTCACCAAAACGGAGTGTCCGTCCACGTGTCGCGACCCATCAGGGGAGTCGCGGGGCGCTCACGTAACCCGACTCAAGTTAAATCTCGGACAAAAATTAACATCAAAATATATTAGCAAACATTCTGAAAATTAATCAAATAAAGGCGATATAATAACAATAATAAAAATTATGGCGATGGTAACAACAATGAAATAATAATAATAATAATAATAATAATAATAATAATAATAATAATAATAATAATAATAATAATAATAATAATAATAATAATAATAATAATAATAATAATAATAATAATGATGATGGACAATGATAATAAATAATAGTGAATATAATATAAATAAATATGATAATAATAATAATAAATATAATCATAATCATAATCATAATAATAATAACAATGTAACATCCATAAACACAAAATGAATATATAGTAATGATAATGATAAAAACAGAATATTAACAATAGTAAATAAATAATAATGATAATAATAGTAATAGGATAAAAATAAGAATGCCCAGTAGCAAATGTGAAATAGGCAAACAATAAATTAATGACATAAAGATAATAATAATAATAATAATAATAATAATAATAATAATAATAATAATAATAATAATAATAATAATAATAATAATAATAAGAATAATAATAATAAGAATAGAAATGGGATCGCGTCAGAAATCACAAGAAAAATGAATTGAAATCATGAACAGATTCCAACAGTAGCAAAAACCAAAGAATAATATTAGACAAAAGGCATGATTTTTAATAGCAAAAGAGGCAAAAATATTCAGAAAAATAAATAACATGCAAATAAATAAATCCAAGTATTTACCCTCAGAATTTTTCGATCGGAAATAGGATGTCTCAATCCGTTTCCCTTGTCGATTTTTGACGATAAATATTTGAAGGAAATGTAGAAATCTGTGTTCTAAACAAAATAGTTTGAGAAAATATTTTTGTGGGATGAACAAGCCAAGAAAATTAATTTTTCTTGCTCAAATCAACCCAAGATCAAGTATTTTGTAGTAGCAAAAACTAAAATTTGAGAATAAGGCTTAAAGATTTTTGAAGAATTTTTAAGAAACCAGAAAAGCTTCCTGGAGAGTAGCAAAAGAAAATAGAGAGAAAAGGCAAGGGTTTTTCTTTTGCCCCAAAATCTGCCATCCTAAAAAATGAGGGGAAAATCCTCATTTAATCTTGCCTAGGCCAAAAAAAGCAAGAGACAAAAAAGCTTTCATTTTTAGTTAATCCAAAATAGCATAAAATGGTGAAACAAACGGAAACATCAGACTGAATAAAAAGAAACAGACTGAAAACAGCGAAAAAGGAGCGACAGGCGAAGACAAACAAGTCGCGCGGAGGGGGAAGGGCGCGGGGCAGGCTGCTGCCTCGCGCGCACCGCGCCATGCCCCCCGCCTCGCGCGCAGGGGCATCGCTCTAGGCATCTGCCTCACGAGTAGGGAGGGCGCGTGGTGCCCCCCGCCTCGCTCGCAGGGGGGCGCGAGGTGCCCCCCGCCCCGCGCGCAGGGGCATCGCGCGATCCCCCTGCCTCGAGCGTAGGGGGCCGCGTGGTGCCCCCTGCCTCGCAAGCAGGGGTGGCCTGCTGTGTAGGCGCCCCCTGCGCGCTGGGGCGGCCCCGCGCTACCGCAGGCGGCACTCGCAATTTTTTATTTTTTTTAAACCTTGACACGAAATTAATATATTTTTTTAACCTATTTTAATTTTTAATTTCTAAAATATATTTTTAATTATTTTTCGAAAAAACCAATTTTGACCAGGGAACGATCGATTCTCACTTTTCTTGCCGAAAATCGGTCTTTTGTTTCATCATCGGGTAATTCTGATCTTGGACCGCCTCGGGACTCGGTGTTTACAGTTGCCCCCAATTTTGGGGAACTTAGAACTTCGGTGCCTAAGTGAGCCAAAATTCAGAAAGGAGAGGGAGAGATGCATACCTGAGGTGGTCTCAGTCCGGAACTTGGTTTTGCTAGCTTGTCGGCACCATAGGATTACTACTTGTCACATGATTGAGGAACGTCAGCTTGTCGACATGAAACCATGGCTGAGCGACTGATAAACACCGGCTTGTCGGTGTGTGAAGGCGCAAGACTTTTATGAACGCAGTTGATAGAACACTAGCTTGTCGATGTGTGAAACCATGGCTGAACAACTGATAAACACCAGCTTGTCGGTGTGTGAAGGCGCCAGACTTTGAAGAACGCGATTGATAGAACACCAGCTTGTCGGTGTGTGAAACCACGGCTGAGCGGCTGATAAACACCAGCTTATTGGTGTGTGAAGGCGCCAGACTTTGAAGAACGCGATTGATAGAACACTCGCTTGTCGGTGTGTGAAACCACGGCTGAGCGACTAATAAACACCAGCTTGTCGGTGTGTGAAGGCGCCAGACTTTGAAGGACGCGATTGATAGAACACCAGCTTGTCGGTGTGTGAAACCACGGCTGAGCGGCTGATAAACACCAGCTTGTCGGTGTGTGAAGGCGCCAGACTTTGAAGAATGCGATTGATAGAACACCAGCTTGTCGGTGTGTGAAACCACGGCTGAATGACTGATAAACACCAGCTTGTCGGTGTGTGAAGGCGCCAGACTTGGAAGAACGCGATTGATAGAACAGCAGCTTGTCGGTGTGTGAAACCACGGCTGAGCGGCTGATAAACACCAGCTTGTCAGTGTGTGAAGGCGCCAGACTTTGAAGAACGCGATTGATAGAACACCAGCTTGTCTGTGTGTGGAACCACGACTGAGCGACTGATAAACACCAGCTTGTCGGTGTGTGAAGGCGCTAGACTTTGAAGCACGCGATTGATAGATCACCAGCTTGTCGGTGTGTGAAACCACTGCTGAGCGACTGATAAACACCAGCTTGTCGGTGTGTGAAGGCGCCAGACTTTGAAGAACGCGATTGATAGAATACCAGCTTGTCGGTGTGTGAAACCACGGCTGAGCGACTGATAAACACCAGCTTGTCGGTGTGTGAAGGCACCAGACTTTGAAGAACGCGGTTGATAGAACACCAGCTTGTCGGTGTGTGAAACCACGGCTGAGCGACTAATAAACACTAGCTTGTCGGTGTGTGAAGGCGCCAGACTTTGAAGGACGCGATTGATAGAACACCAGCTTGTCGGTGTGTGAAACCACGGCTGAGCGACTGATAAACACCAGCTTGTCGGTGTGTGAAGGCGCCAGACTTTCCTACGAAATCAAAAGAGATTTGTATGCAAGGGTAAGTTATGCACGTGCATATGCATATGCCATGTAGGATGCAGGTGACACCATTCATCTGAGTGGCCCAGTGGTCGAGGTGCGATAACTCTTGTTGAAGCGACTCATGGCGTCGTTTGGTCGATTATGCCCCCAAGCGTCTGAAGGTGCTGTCCTGTTTTAGGGACTGCGACTCATAATTTTTTTTTTCAGGGAGGATTGTCCGATGTGTGTCTTTGCTTGAAAGGGGTTGCCTAAGGTAATGCCACCTTATCGCTCCGAGCGTCATTGTTTTAAAGGTAGTGCGTCCCTCGTGGATTTTCACACTAACTTTTCTTAGCGGGAGATGTGTCCTTGTCGGATTTTCATATAACCCTGTGCCTTATTTTTTTGCCTAGAATGGACCCAACCCAATCCAGCGGCTTTTAATTATTTCATTTTTTTTAGGGCAGACTGCCTGTCGCCTGGTTTTCACCCTGCCCTTTGGCCTAACTTTTGCTTAGAGCGCCAGTCACGATTTTCATCTCTAACGGCCTTATTTTTTTTTTTTTGGTAAAGCTTTTGTCGGGTGCGCGGATAAATTGTGTGCGTTGAAATGGGGAGTGACAGCAATGGATGCATTCAAATGGGGAGTGACATATTACTCACCTGAAAAGAACTATGGACATTTATTGGATAAAAGAGCTTCTCTGAGTGCATAATTGCATACATGTACACGTTTCTCTTGTGACTTCATTACACATGAGCATCATTTGACATTAGGCCCAAGATACCAGACCACATCTAATCTCAAGATAGAACTCAAAAGCATCACAACTCTTGTTATCAATCAGCCCTCTCGGGTTTTCTTGATTTAACATTTTCTCTCCTTTTTATTTTTTTTTTTTGTCTTCAGCCGTGGAATCTTTTCAATCTGTCGACGTTGACCGGCTCCCTGAATTCATTCCCATCACTATCTGTCAGAATCGCAGCTCCTTTGGACAAAAGCTTCTTCAGAACGAAGGGTCCTTTTCAAGTTGGCCTAAACTTGCCTCGAAAGTCCGGAAGCCCCGGCCTCATCTGTTTGAAGACTAGGTCTCCTTCCTTCAAAGGGTGCTTTCTTACTTTCTTCCCAAATGAGCGAGCTAGCCTTTTCTGGTAGATCTGATTGTGGTAGTATGCCCGCATCCTACCTTCATCCAATAGGTTCAACTGTAGTAGCCCCTGCTGGGCCCATTCGGCTTCTGGTAGCTGAGCTTCTGTTACCACCCTCAATGACTGGAGCTCTATTTCTACCAGTAGGACTGCTTCCGTCCCGTAAACCAAGGAGAAAGGGGTAACCCCTGTAGAAGTTCTGGAGGTGGTCCTGTAGCCCCATAGTGCAAATGGCAATTTCTCGGCCCAGTCTTTATAGGTTTACACCATCTTAGCCAATATCTTCTTGATGTTCTTCTTAGCTGCCTCGACTGCTCCGTTGGCCTGCGATCGGTAAGGAGAGAACTTATGGTGTTGGATGGCATACTTCTTGAGCATCTGCTTAGTCTCAGCTTGGAACTGTACCCCATTATCTGACACGATGTGATGAGGGAGACCGTACCTACAGATCAAATGTCGCTCAATGAACCTGGCCATTTCCCGGGCACCTAATTTCTTGAAAGATTCAGCCTCGACCCACTTGGTGAAATAATCAATAGCGACCACAATAAATCGGTGTCCATTGGAGGCTGTCGGGTGTATTTCTCCTATAATGTCAATTCCCCTTGCGGCGAACGGCCACAGAGACACAATTCCGACACCGGCAGGTGTCTCAGATTAGAATATTGTTGGCACAATTGGCACTCCTTCACATACTTAGAGCAATCTGTATCCATTGTTAGCCAGAAGAATCCTTGCCGCATTATTTTCTTTGATAGGGCTAGACCATTCATATGGGCCCCACAGACCCCTGCATGGGTTTCCTCCATGACCCTTTTAGCCTCTTTCTCATCTAAACATCTTAGTTGTATGCCATCGGCCTGTCTCTTGTACAACACCCCGTCTACACTGATGAATTGAGTGGACAGTTTGCGGATCAGCCTTTGGTATTTTTCAGTGGCTTCTTCCGGGAATATTGACCTCTCTAAATAATTCTGGACATCATAGTACCATGGTTTTCCATCAGTAGCCTCGACATCCCCGACTTGCTCGGTCTCAAAGTATGGCTTGCTTGAACTGGAAATGAGCACAGGCTTCATAACTATTCCTTCAGGGTTGTCCCACATGGATACCAGGGTGGCTAAGGCATCTGCCAATTGGTTCTCGTCTCGGGGCACGCAGTTAAAGGTGCAGATTTCAAACTGGCCACTTAGTTCTTTTAAACACCTCACATATGGCAACAGCCGCTCTTCCTTAACGGTCCATTCCCCCTGACTTGGTAGATTACTAAAGATGAGTCCCCGAAGACCTCTACTACTTTCGCCCCCACGGCTGAGAGTGCTTCCAACCCGAAGATGCAGGCTTCATACTCAGCTTCGTTATTGGTGGCCTTGTACCTTAATTTCTTGGCTAAGGGAAGCTTCTCTCCGTCTGGGGTTACTAGAATTATTCCCGTTCCGGCTGCCTTGCTATTTACTGCTCCATCAAAATACATCTGCCACTTCTGCACGGTGATGGCTACCACGTTTTCGTCGGGGAATTCATACAATAGCTGATCTCCTTCAATTTGATGGTCAGCAAGAAACTCCGCAACTGCTCGACCTTTAATGGTCTTTCTAGTAATGTATTCCACATCGAATTCTTGTAGCAATATCAGCCATCTTTCCATTTTCCCTAGCAAAGAGGGTGCCTGTTGCAGGTACCGAAGGGGATTTTGCTTGGCAACAGCCTGCACTTTATAGGAATGAAAGTAATGCCTCAGTTTCTTTGATGCCTAGATTACTGCTAGGCAGATCTTTTCAACTTCAACATACTTGGCTTCATAAGGGAGGAATTTCTTGCTTAGGTAGTAAACGGCAAACTCGACCCCGAATTCATCCTCTTGGGCCATCATGGCTCCTACATAATTTTCCTCTATTGCTAGGTAAAGGATTAGCTGCTTGACAGGCCGCGGCGGCCGTAGCACTGGGGGGTGTTGGAGGTAATCTTTAATGATATCAAAAGCCTTCTGGCAGTCGTCGTTCCACCTGACTGGCTGATTCTTCCTGAGGAGTTTAAAAATTGGTTCGCACACTGAAGCGAGCTTGGAAATGAACCTACTGATGTACTGCAATTTACCCAGAAAACTCCGAACTTCCTTTTCCTTTTGGGGCACTGGCATTTCTCTGATTGCCTTGATTTTATCAGGGTCCACTTCTATTCCCCTTTGGCTTACCACATGGCCTAACAGCTTACCCGAGGTGACTCCGAAGATGCATTTCTTGGGATTGAGGTGAAGATTATACTTATCGATCCTCTGAAAGAACTTCTCCAGGGCCTCAAAATGTCCCTCTCGAGTGGCCGACTTGATCATCATATCATCGAAATACACTTCAACTTCCTTGTGGATCAAGTCATCCAAGATCTTGGTATGTCGCTCCAGCATTCTTCAACCCAAAAGGCATCACTCGGTAGGCGAATGTCCCCCATTCCGTGATGAAGGCTGTCTTAATTCGATCCACAATCCTGTTAAGGATTTGGTTGTATCCTGCATACCCATCCACAAAGCTGTACATCATACAAGCGGCTGCGCTATCCACTAGGACATCAATATGGGGTAAAGGAAAGTCATCTTTTGGGTAGGCTTTATTCAGGTCTCGGTAGTCAACACACACTCGGACTCTCCTATCCTTTTTGGCTACGGGAACCACGTTAGCCAGCCATGTCAGATACTGAACCTCTACCAGGAACTTGGCTTCAATTTTCTTATGTACCTTTTCCTTCACCTTTTATGCCCATTCTGGTCTCAGCCTCCTGAGTTTCTGCTTGATGGGCTTACACTCTGGGTAGGTCGGGATGGTGTGCTCGGCAACTGCCCGATCAATCCCTGGCATATCCTCATAGGTCCAGGCAAAGACTCTTTCATATTTTTTCAAAATTCTCTCAAATTTTATCCTTTCCTCAAGAGTTACGTCGGATGCTATCAAGATTTCCTTTGGATTTTCCAAAGTCCCGAGATTAAATGAGGTGTTATTGGTTGAGTTAATGTCAAATATAAATGATTCATGCTCGTGATCATGCATAATGAAATCATGAGAAACATCGCACAAGTAAGCAAAGTCATTCATATTATTAAAGTACTCAGAATTACAGACAGAATTGTCAAATAGTTCAGGGATAAAAAGTACATAAGCAAAGCTATCATTATCATCTTCCGCTGGTGCTGGTGCTGAAACTGACGGCCCCTCATCTTGAACCTCAGCTGTCTTGGGACTCTTCAATTCTGGCACTGCCGCCTCTTCATCTTCTACTTTCTCCTTGCCCTTCACCCGGGTGGCCAGCAGACTTTCGGTGACAATCTCCTCGGGAACCTCTCGATCCCATACTAGAGTCTGATTGAAGATTTCTTCATCCCAGAAGGCTTCCACCGCCTTGACCATTCCCTCGGACCAGTCGAACACATCATTGAAGATTTCAAAACCTGGGGTGATCTTGCCCCCAATCCACTGGGGTTCAGTCTCTCCACAGTAGGCACACGTCGATGCAGCTGGTACAAAACTTTCTAAAATGTGCGGCACTTCCGCAGGCTTCTTTGCAGGCTTGTCCCCCTTAGTCCCAGCAGTGTAGCCTAAACCCCTTTTATCTTTCTGCCCCCTTGTGCTGATGGGTGCTTGGATCCCTTGTGAGCTCTTCCCCAAACCAGCCCCGGTAAGGAAGTTCATCTTTTTCATCATATTGACAACTTGGGGGCTTACCACCGTCCCATCTTCTTCATTCACCATAGCCACATGAAACCCGCTGAAAGGCTGTTTAGAGATCCCAAGTACTGACACTTGATTCTCGCTGGCTTCTTTGATAGTTACAATCTGACCTTCATAGGGGATCTTAATCATTTGATGGAGCGTAGATGGAACCCCTCCCAACTTGTGAAACCAAGGCCTTCCTAGCAGTACTGCAAAATTAGCCGGTATTGGCAGGACAATAAACTCAGCCTCTATCTCAACTACACCGGTCTTGACTTGAGCCTTAAAAGTCCCAGCAGCTTGCCTTCTCGAGTTGTCATAAGCAGTGATAGTCAGATTAGATTCACTCAACATGCTCTCATTCAATCCAAGTGAAGGCAGCGCCACAAGTGGGCACACATTAATAGAGGACCCATCATCCACCATGACACAGGCCGTGTGTTTACCATTGATCTGAGCTCGGATATATAGAGGGCGATTGTGATTACGAACCTCGATTGGCAAGTCGGCCTCCGTGTAGACTATGTTTTCTTCAGATCCCCCTTTCACAAAGCCCAATAACTCAAAGGGCGAGATAGTGGTGGCGACTGTCGATTCATATAAGGCTTCAACTAGCTTCTGCCTATGGCTCGGGGATTGTCTCAATAGGTCCCAGATGGATATTTGTGCTGTCGTCTTCTTCAGTTGCTTTAAGATCTGATTCTTTTCCGTTTCTTGCTCCACCGTCGGAGGCATTGGGTCCTGTTGCTTCTCAATTTCCGGCACCACTCTTCCGCTGCGGGTAACAGTCTATACCTCTTGCACGTTATCTTCTTCACCCCCAGAGTTCCATACATCCTTCGGCTCGTCGGCCTCTCCAGTCTCACCTTCACTGGTTAAGTCCCAACATTCTATCATGCTGACTTGGGACTTCTCCTTATTGACTTCCTGTTCGGGGCGGACGATAGCCACGTAATCATTGCCGTAGAGATCCCTCAGCACATACCACTAAGGCAAGCTTGACCCTATCATGAAGACTGGGGGAGGAACGGCGTTATACCCGGTATTCTTCTTCTTTTCCCTCTTTTCAGGGTCGGAGATCTGCTTACTAATAATGAGATCTTGGACCCGATCCCTTAAAGTTCTGCAAGAGTCAGTGAGGTGACCGGTGTGCTGGTGGAAAGCACAGTATTGGTCCCCTCTATGGTTCGGCTGGCCGTAGGTCTTAGCTTGTCTGGCTGGCAATGGTTGAAGTTTTCCCTCTTTTATTAATCGTTCTAGGACCCAGGACAACGACCTTCCCAAATTCGAATAGTGCCTCTGGTTCGCATCCGTGGCTGAAACTTCCGCTGTTTTGCCCACTCTGTTACTGCTGCTTCCGGCGCCACTCGACCTATTCCCGCCTTGGTTCCCGAAGTTCTTCCGAGCAAAACTGTCATTATTGGCTTTCCTTGCCAAGTACTCCGATTCAGCTTCAATTGCTATGTCTTTTAAGGATTCCCAATCCTTGAGCCCTTTCATCTTAAGCCCCTCCCTCAAGTATGGGCTTGCATTTTTTCTAAATAGTCTGATTTGGTCCGAGGTATCGGGTTTCCTCTTCATCTCCATAACGCGATTCCTCCACCGCGTAAGGTAGTCATGGAAAGATTCACCAGACTTTTATTGCAGGAGCTCGAGGTCTTTTAACGTCACTTCCATGCGGGTGCTGCAGTCGTACTGTCTCATGAACTCACCTGTAAGCAAATCCCAATCTTCTTTTGACCTCTTGTCTAAACTGTGGTACCAATCAACCGTCGACTCTGTCAAACTAAGGCAGAAGTACTCCACCTTTTGCTTCTTGGTAAGTCCTGTGCCCTTCATGGTTAAGGCATACTGCATAAGATGGGCCGAAGGGTCAGACGTGCCATCGAACTTTGGTAAATCTGGTATCTTAAATCTCTGAGGCAGCAGCTCCTCCTCACCCAAGTCTACATCTTCAGAGATGACCCCCTTTCCGACCGACAACATTCGTGTAATGGCCTCCATTCTTTCCTCTATCTTCCTCACCACATCATCCTCTAGCTTAGGAGCCTTGCACCTCGCCGCTTGAGGGACTACTGGCTCATCTTCCTCTTCCCCTAAGAAATCATCCCTTGGATCTGGAATTCTCACCCTTGGTTGCTCAACTGGTGCCGCCACTCTAGGTTCAGTGACTGGCTGTGGCACAGTGGCAGTTGGTATAGTGGTCTCCACAACAGGTGTTTCGACCGGGTCAACAGCTGTAGCTCCAGATGGTTGTCCAGCGTGTGGCGTCATTTGGGCGACAAAGTTCCCCATCATTGCCAAAATCTTTCTTTCAAAATCTTCGAATCTCTTACCCAAGTCCTGTGTTGTTACAGCACCCGAATCTTGCTGTAATTCTGCCATTACTGATCCGGAGGATTGTTCTGAATAAGAGTCTGAGTTTCTATCCCAATCTGAACCCGATGCTGATGCTAAACTTGATGGCTCAACTACTTGATTTCTGACCAACCTCCCGCTAGGATCTCTGGACCACTCAAATGGATCTATGATGGCTGAAAAAATCAAATTCGTTAGCATGATGCATGGATGGCATTAAGAATGCATGGTCGTGTTGATGCAGCATCCACAACCACATGCAAGCAAACAGACCCTTCCAACCTTATTTCTCCCGCACACGGGGCAATGTGGTCTCTTTCCTAGGTGGGCTTAGTCCATGGGTCAACAGGGGACCCTATGAACGCGCAAAGTGCACGGCGAAAAGCCGGCAGCATAATAGCTCTAGTCTAATGTACACGCGTATGAGTTTTGGCCATTACGTATTTAGACAATTCAATCAAGTTAAGGTGGGCTCATCGGGGCATGAAAGCCTTTGATAAAAGACCACTTAACTTGCTTGATTTTGTTTAATACGCGATGGCCCATGTCACAAGCATCATATTAAGGGGCATACCACCTAGCGGAAGTTTTTATTTGCCATTAGATGAGCTTTGCTCAAGGTGATGAAACTTTTTGGGCTACCCAAGCATGGTTCGCGCCAACGGGTCTAGCTCATCACGAGCACAATGACCGATCGGGTCTCCATTTTGATATACCAAAAGGTACAAGGCTTGGGCTGGTGATTATCCTTAACACTTCCCTACAATGAGTGAAAGTAGGGTCGTGCTTCGGGAACGCACCGGGGTAAGATAGGGACCAACTAGCATAAGCCTAAGGCTCTAAGATGATATGATGCAATTTTGGCGAGAGATAGAATTTTATGTTTTAAAAACCCAATTATATTTTAACCAAAGCACTTTCAAAGCGAAGTCTCAAACACAAAGTCCCCAGTGGAGTCGCCACTGTGACGCGCGCCGGAACCCAGCAAGGGCCCTCGCTTTGAATCCGCCTTTGGGATTCGAGGTATGAAGGTTCGCGTCTTTTGATCATGGGCACCACGAGGCATCATCGGTGCGTCCCTCCCAATAGAACATTGGGGAGAACCACCTAGCCTAATAGCACCTAGAGGCACCTTTTGAGGTATCATGGAGTCGCCACCCAATTCCAAAGAATTGGGAAAAGGTCTCTCACCTCTTGTTGGTCGAGACCAGAGATCCGGTGCTCGGAACTTCCCTCTTATTTATACTTTGGTTAAGTATGAGTGGGTTTTTAACTTCTTAAAATTATATCTCTCATCTCACACGAGCGATGCATTTAATTAAATAGCGCATGGAAAGCACGTAAAGAAAATAAATAAAAGCGATAAATAAAGTAAATAAAGAAAGCAATAAATGAAAGCGGTAAGCACGCAATTACAAAAGAAATAGGGGCAGAATACAACCCCCATTGAAAGTAAGTGAAGCTATAAATGGGACAGAATACAATCCCCAAAAATGAATAAAGTTGCCCCAAAATTAATTACAAGTGCCCAAAAAGAAATGGACTAGAATTTTAAACACTCACACAAGACCGAAATAAAAAGACATGCATAAATCGGGACATTATTTTAGGAACATTGGTTCCTTCGCACTTGTTCGAAATTTAGGAACATTGATTCCTTCGTATTAATTTAAAGAGGGTTTGAAGAGTCATTTTGGTTGTTTGGTGAAAACCGGGATGAGTGATCAGATTTTTAGAGAAAACTAACTCTTCGTTTTATTGTGATATTTTTATTGTTGGGCTAAAACAAGGGACATTGGCCCCAATTTTATTAGTAAAAAAATCTCAATTTAATTATAGAAGTATTTTTGTAATTTTTTATCGCACGCGTGCACAGATAAAACAATTATTTACAAATAAACACGTAACACATCAAGGGGAATTGAAAGGATCTCACCAAAACGGAGTGTCCGTCCACGCGTCGCGACCCATCAGGGGAGTCGCGGGGCGCTCACGTAACCCGACTCAAGTTAAATCTCGGACAAAAATTAACATCAAAATATATTAGCAAACATTCTGAAAATTAATCAAATAAAGGCGATATAATAACAATAATAAAAATTATGGCGATGGTAACAACAATAAAATAATAATAATAATGATAATAATAATAATGATGATAATAATAATAATAATAATAATAATAATAATAATAATAATAATAATAATAATAATAATAATAATAATGATGGACAATGATAATAAATAATAGTGAATATAATATAAATAAATATGATAATAATAATAATAAATATAATGATAATCATAATCATAATAATAATAACAATGTAACATCCATAAACACAAAATGAATATATAGTAATGATAATGATAAAAACAGAATATTAACAATAGTAAATAAATTATAATGATAATAATAGTAATAGGATAATAATAAGAATGCCCAGTAGCAAATGTGAAATAGGCAAACAATAAATTAATGACATAAAGATAATAACAACAACAATAATAATAATAATAATAATAATAATAATAATAATAATAATAATAATAATAATAATAATAATAATAATAATAATAATAATAATAATAATAATAATAGAAATGGGATGGCGTCAGAAATCACAAGAAAAATGAATTGAAATCATGAACAGATTCCAACAGTAGCAAAAACCAAAGAATAATATTAGACAAAAGGCATGATTTTTAATGGCAAAAGAGGCAAAAATATTCACAATAATAAATAACATGCAAATAAATAAATAAAATTTGTCCAAGTGTTTACCCTCAGAATTTTTAGATCGGAAATAGGATGTCTCAATCCGTTTCCCTTGTCGATTTTTGACGATAAATATTTGAAGGAAATATAGAAATCTGTGTTCTAAACAAAATAGTTTGAGAAAATATTTTTGTGGGATGAACAAGCCAAGAAAATTAATTTTTCTTGCTCAAATCAACCCAAGATCATGTATTTTGTAGTAGCAAAAACTAAAATTTGAGAATAAGGCTTAAAGATTTTTGAAGAATTTTTAAGAAACCAGAAAAGCTTCCTGGAGAGTACCAAAAGAAAATAGAGAGAAAAGCCAAGGGTTTTTCTTTTGCCCCAAAATCTGCCGTCCTTGAAAATGAGGGGAAAATCCTCATTTAATCTTGCCTTGGCCAAAAAAAGCAAGAGACAAAAAAGCTTTCATTTTTAGTTAATCCAAAATAGCATAAAATGGTGAAACAAATGGAAACATCAGACTGAATAAAAAGAAACAGACTGAAAACAGCGAAAAAGGAGGGACAGGCGAAGACCAACAGGTCGCGCGGAGGGGGAAGGGCGTGCGGCAGCCTGCTGCGCGCGTGGTGCCCCGGCACCGCGCGGGGCAGGCTGCTGCCTCGCGCGCAGGGGGGCGCGCGGTGCCCCCCGCCTCGCCCGCAGGGGCATCGCGTGAGGCATCTACCTCGAGCGCAGGGGGGGCGCGCGGTGCCCCCCGCCTCGCGCGCAGGGGGGGCGCGGTGCCCCCCGCCTCGCGCGAGTGGCAGGGGCATCGCGCGAGGCACCTGCCTCGCGCGCAGGGGGGGCGCGCGGTGCCCCCCGCCTCGCGCGCAGGGGCATCGCGCGATCCCCCTGCCTCGCACGCAGCGGTGGCCTGCCGCGCAGGCACCCCCTGCGCGCTGGGGCGGCCCCGTGCTACCGCAGGCGGCACTCGCGATATTTTTTTTTATTTTTAAACCTTGACACGAAATTAATATATTTTTTTTACCCTATTTTAATTTTTAATTTCTAAAATATATTTTTAATTATTTTTCGAAAAAACCAATTTTGACAAGGGAACGATCGATTCTCACTTTTCTTGCCGAAAATCGGTCTTTTGTTTGATCATCGGGTAATTCTGATCTTGGACCGTCTCGGGACCCGATGTTTACATTGTTCCAGTCTGTTTTCTTCAGTCTTTCACCTTTTCATGCTATTTTTGATTAACTAAAAATTAAAGCTATTTTTTCCCTTCCTATTTTTGGCCAAAACTGAAAATTAAAGGGAAATTTCCCTTCATTTTGAAGGAAGAGGGCAGATTTGGACAAGGGGTTTTTTTTTTGTTTTCCTCTCTAGCTTTTTCATCTCCAGCAAGCTAGTTTTTCTTCTTCTTCAATAATAAAATTCTTAAGTTTATTTTTCTTTTTCTCAAGCTTTAATCTACTTATTTTTCTTCAAAAAATATAATCTATTTCTTGGGTGATTTGAGCTTGGAAAATTAATTTCCTTTGCTCAAATATCCACCAAAAGAAAATATTTTTATCAAAATATTCTCTTAATTTATTTTTAAATATCAATTTCTACATTTTCTTCAAATACTTATCACCAAAAATCGACAAGGGGAACGGATTGAGACATCCTATTTCCGATCTAAAAATTCTGAGGGTAAACACTTTGGACCCGTTCTCATTTAATTTTATTTGTCATTTATTATTGTTAATTCTATCATTTTTGTTTTTATTATTATGTATATTGTCTATTCCTAACATTTTTAGTTTTGTTGCTACTGTTGAAAATTTTGTGTGGTTTTTAATTTGATTTTTGGTGGGTTCAACTTGATAATTATTTTCGTCGTCAATCTTCTTCTTTTTTTCTTCTTCTTATTATTACTATTATCATTATGACTTTACTATTGGCTTTTTTTCCTTTTGGCTACTGTTAGTGTTTCACTATTATTATTATTATTATTATTATTATTATTATTATTATTATTATTATTATTATTATGTTGTTGTTGTTGTTGTTGTTGTTGTTGTTGTTGTTGCTGTTGCTATTCTTATTACTATTATTATCTTTATATTATTAACTTGTTTTGTACTTACTTTATGTTTGCTAAGTTTTCTATTGTTATAGCCTAGTGTTTTTCTTACTATTGTTATTATTATTATTACTATTATTATTATCATTATTATTATTTAATGTTTGTTTTACCTTTATTTATTAGTATGATTTTTGGTGTGTCATTATAATTATTGTTATTATTATTATTATTATTATTATTATTATTATTATTATTATTATTATTATTATTATTATTATTATTATTATTATTATTATTATTATTATTATCATATGTTATTACTACCATGTTTATTTATACTATATTCATTATTGTTCATTACTATTGCCTATTATTATCGTCATTAATATTATTTTGTTGTGTTTGTCTTGTTATTATCATTATTATCATTATAGATTCACTTGCCTAATATTTATTTCGTTTTTTACTTGATTAATTTTTAGAACCATTACTAATATTTTTGATTTTAATTTTTGACTAAGATTTGACTTGAGTCGGGTAATGTAAGTGTCCCCGCGACTCCCCCGGATGGGTCGCGATACGTGGAGGGTCACATCGGTTCGGTGAGATCTCTCTAATTCCCTATCCTTTTGTTGTGTTTATTTATAAATAATTATTTTATTTGTGCACGCATGCGATAAAAAATCACAAAAATATTTTTATGATTAAACTGAAATTTTTTACTAATAAAATTGGGACCAATGTCCTTTGTTTTAGCCAAACCATGAAAACATCACAATTAAAACGAAGAGTCAACTTTTCTCCAAAAAATGGGATCATTCATCCCGGTTTTCCAATTCAAACAATAAAAAATGACTCTTCGGACCCTCTTCAAATAAATACGAAGGAACCAGTGTTCCTAAACCTTCTATGAGAGCAAAGGAACCAATGTTCCTAAAATAAATACCCCGACTTATGTGTGTCTTTTTATTTTGATCTTGCATGAGTGTTTTAAATTTATGTTCATTTCCCTTTTTTTGGGCCCTTGTAATTAATTTTGGGCAACTTTATTTATTTCTGGGGATTGTATTCCGTCCCCATTCACATTTTTAATCTCCTTTTATTGGGTTGTATTCCGCCCCTTGTTTCTCTTGTAATTGCGTGCTTGTGTGTTTACCGCTTTCATTTATCGCTTTATTTAGCGCTTTCATTTTATTGCATTTTGAATGCTTATGATGCGCTTTAATTTTTAATGCATTAAGCATGTGAGATGAGAGATATAATCTGAAGAAGTTAAAAACCCATTTATAATTAACCAAAGCATAAATAAGAGGGAAGTTCCGAACACCGAATCTCTGGTTTAGACCGTTAGAGGTGAGAGACTTTTCCCAATTTCTCGCAAATTGGGTGGCGACTCCAAATACCTCAAAAGTGCCTTTAGGCGTCATTAGGCTAGGTGGTTCTCCCCAATGTCCTATTGGGAGCGATACACCGACGATGTCTCATGGAACCCATGATTAAAAGACGCAAACCAATACCTCGAATCCCAAAAAAGAAATTTCAAAGCGAGGGCCCTTGCTGGGTTCCGGTGCGCGTCACACATCCTCTCTTCCCAAGTCTCATTTTCTCCCTGTCTCGCATGCAACTCCCGTATCCTATTCTGGACCCATTACTAGCTAATATGATATGTTACCCATTTGTTTATTTACTTGTTATGAATTCAATAACACCAAATTTATCAATTATTATTACCCAAACTAGGAGTTGTGGCATATGGAACTATACTTGCTCCGAAAGCCCTCCTATTCACATAAATCAACCTATTCAAATCCATTGAAGACCATACGGTCCTCAATTCAACATGGTTACTTCTACATTCCCATTATTACATTGCTAAAGGTTAAAGTTCTCATATCCAATTCATAATAACCTACACTTTGTAAGTTACAAGTTTACACAATGCCACAAGTCAATACCATACTAAATTAGTTCTTATTAGCAACATTTGGCACATTCAACTTACCAATTTTAGGACATTTTCTTCCCCTATACACATGCAACTAGCCAATCCTCACAAGCCACATGTCAATGACCATTCCATTAAACATGAAAAGAATCACAATATGAATATTATTCCAATGCAAGTATTCATAACAAGGCATAACACATCACAACACATCACAATAAGCAATCTCCTCATCATTACATACCATATCCATGCATGCATTTTATATAAATACAACCTAACTCAAGATTCACAAAAATACTCATGAACATAGTTTTTCTCAAAGCTCTACTCCTTTGCCCCTTGCCCAAAATCACTTGGTGCTTGGCTCACCAACTTTAGCCTTCCCTTTGTCCCTCTTAGGTTCTACCTTTACATCCAACGCCCATATTTTCCATAAATGGAGAACAAGAATCAAAATCTCATTTCTAAACACAAGAAGAAGATGAAAGAGAAAAGATTTCGGGTAGGATAGTTACCTTCTAAAATGAACACATGCATTCACACATGCAACCTTTCTAGTCTTCTAAAATGCAGCTGGAATTTCACTTGACAAACCAAAAAGAACTGGAAGAATGAAGAAGAAAAAGAGAAGAAATTACAGAAACGGAGAGAAAGATGGAGGAGGAAATGTTTTGCGAGAGAGAGGAAGAAAGCAGAAAATGAAAGAGGGAGATGGGAAAGGAAAGCTGCCGGCCCATGCAGTCAGCCCATCTAACCTCTCTCCTACATGCATAATCCTAAGTGGCACATTCTCTCTCTCTCCTGCACCATCCTATGTGTTGAATACAAAAATGGATCATGGGCTTCTACTACAAATCTGCCCTATTAATGGGCTTCTAGCCTTCAGCCCACTTGAGACATCTAATATGAATCAGGCCCACAATCCCAATTGGTCTAAGCTGAGCCCAAAGTGCAATTCTAATTTATTCAAGCCCACTTAACCCATGCAATGCAAGTCCAACCCTCTGACAATATTTAACCCAATAACATTTTGGTCACTTAAACAATTTCAGTTATGCAATTAAACCCCAATTGAACACACATTAAAATTCAAGATTTTAGAATTCTACGACATGCCTTATACCAACTCCCATAATTGAACACGCATACTCCTAGGGTGACATACGGGCTGTTGCAACTCTTCCCTCCTAATAAGAATTTGATCCGTGAAATTCATACCTGATTGAAAAGATGAGGATTGTAACACCCCGATACCCCTGTTGGAAGGATACCAGAGTGCCACACACTCAGAACACAATAATTATACATACATAAGCGGAAGCATACAGAGACATTGGGCAAAAGAAAATCTTAATACATATATACCTAATAAAAATATACATCATCTAAATATTACATAATTACATACCACTATACAAAAGATAATAATACATATACAAAAATACAGGCACTGGATACAAAATAAAACTCTAACTCCTATGTGGCTGACCCTGCAGATGCGCGACTCAATCCGAATAAAAAACCTGCCACCTACACGGGCAAATAACCTGTGCTAAGCAATAACGCTTAGTAAGGAGGAACAAAGACAAAAAAAAAAAGCACTATACAATATTATCATGCAAATACATATATAAATAAGCATCAACAGACTGAATTCTCTAAATAACAGAAGACAAAGATATAAAACACATAATCACTAAATTCAAGCAACTAACATAACAACAATATACACAATTCCAATACACTAACTGAAGTCACTCATGACAACAGAAAAATAACACCTCATATAATAGCCTCAATTTCACTGACGGTGGATACGGGAACGCTACACCACGTGGGATACTGCGAACAGTATGAAAAGTGAGAGATCGTGGCCTCAATCACACACTACACTTTATCACTATCACACACTATACTACACTTTATCACTATCACAATGACCATCTAGGAGGTCGGCCGAAAGACCCAAATGGGGCCATCATAGGCAGCTGCACTCATATATCCCTTTATAAGCATGCTTATCTATCCACTACCATGACACTTCAGGCTCAACTCACTCACTCTAACATAATACTAGACATTACCAAACCATAAGTCAGAACACTAATCATAGTAATAATCTCTAAGTCAAACCATATCAGAATTAAAATCAAAACACTATCACACCAATAAACACTAACTCAAGGTATATAAGAAACAGGAATCAAAACACTATCATATCATAATTCTTTACACAATTCAAGAACAATATCACTAATAAGGCATAAGCAAAAACATCAGCCATGCAATAGTGAGAAATCATGCAGAGTGGAACAAGAAAATCAATTTTTGAAAAACCTGATTAGAAAACAAAGCAGACAGGAAAAACTACTATCGCGATCGCGATAAGGAGTCGCGCTCATGATAGAGGTCAGAGCCAGGTTGCGGGAGGAAAAACGGCAATTTGCACGTCTCGTGCACATGTGCACGACCGGTGCACAACTCGTGCACTCTCGCTCGCGATGCCCAGAACATGTTGAGTCGTGCTGGCCTTCACGACTCGGAGCAAGACCAATCTGCACGATTCATGCACAGCCATAGAGGTAAGCTAAAAATACCCGTTTCTATTGTGCTCGAGATAGGATCGCATTTTCCCAGAGCTCCAGAAATTTGCCGAAATGCAAAGCTTCTAAAACCAATCCAAAACAACTCCTTCATGCAATAATAAGTGTATCTTACCTCCATGTCACTCAAAACATACTTATGATCATCAACAAACACTCAAATTACACCAATTTAATAGAAATTACACTGAATTACCCTAAACACGGCTCAAGAACATCAAGAGCATACATTACTCTAACTCATGCCATTTTCCTTTAAAACCCACATGCAATCCTTCTCAACACTAACAAGTAAAGCCATCATACCCACTCAAAATAACCCATGCATATACACATATCAAACACTCAAAATTCCATAAATTAAATCACAACACACACACATTTCGAATGAGAAAAGAATAGACAAACTCCGAAACCTCTTGTAGTTCAAAACCCAGCTGATTTCAATCTTGAACCTTTTCTTTGCCCTTACTCTTCTTCTTGCCACCAAAAACTTGCACAAACATAACCCAAAAATCACTTAACTAAAAACCTAACTTTCCGAAATCAAAACCAAAAGAAGCAGATGAAGATGATGACAAACTAATCACTTACCTCTTCAAAACCAGCTCTAAAACTTTACCAAATTAGCTCCAACTCACAACACCACACCAACAAGGAGATGAAGAGCAAGAAACGGGAAAGAGGAAAGAAAAAGAGAGAAATGGGAAGGGAAGAGAGAGCAGGAACGGGACAAGGCAAATTTGTCCTTCCCTCTCTCTTCTTTTCCTTTTCTTTCTTTCCATAATTAATGTCCCTCACCAACTCTTGCTAGGTGTCCACTTCCCATTGGTCCACTAATAAAAATCTTTAGCTTATTTCCCCAACTTTAATTCCTTTCAATTTAACTCCACAATTACTTAATGAACTCCAATTCCACTAACAAAAATTACTGAAATGCCCGTAAATGTCCACTCAAATACGCAACTTCCAACTAGGCCCGATTTGGGTTGTTACAAGGATACAATTCTCGCATAGCCGCTTCTAGTTCCCATGTGGTCTCTTCAATCCCGTGATGTTGCCAAAGCACTTTAACCAGCGGAACTTCCTTGCTCCGTAGCCATTTCACCTCTC
Organism: Excoecaria cochinchinensis; assembly: GCA_947683425.1. Classification (NCBI taxonomy): domain Eukaryota; kingdom Viridiplantae; phylum Streptophyta; class Magnoliopsida; order Malpighiales; family Euphorbiaceae; genus Excoecaria; species Excoecaria cochinchinensis. The sequence continues at coordinate 55,347 of CANTUQ010000432.1, read as the reverse complement.
TAGCCAAAATCTCAATCGGTTTCTCATCATAAGAGAAATCTGGTTGCACTTGCACATCTTGCAATTGGATAATATGGGATTTATCTGAATGATACTTCCGTAGCATTGACACATGAAATACATCATGGAGCTTTGATAATGCTGGCGGTAAGGCTAATCAGTATGCCACATATCCCACTCTTTCTAATACTTCATATGGCACAATAAACCTTGGACTTAGCTTTCCCTTCTTACCAAACCTTAACACTTTCCTCCAAGGAGATACTTTAAGAAACACTTTGTCGCCTATGTCAAACTCAATGTCTTTCCTCTTCAAAGCCGCATACGATTTCTGCCTAATTTTGCTTTCTCTTCCGTATGTCTTATCAATTCTAGCCCAACAACCCTATGCTATGTCAATTCAGTCCAACAAATTGGAGTTCTACACTTCCTACCATACAAAGCCTCGAATTGTGCCATACCAATACTTATTTGATAACCGTTATTATAGGTGAACTCCATTAATTGAAGGTACCTATCCCAATTCTTCGAGAAATCAAGCACACATGCTCGCAGCAAATCTTCTAGCACTTGAATTACCCTTTCCGACTGTCCATCGGTTGCGGGTGGAAAACCGTACTAAAATTCAACCTCGTGCCCAAAGCAACTTGCAAACCCTTCCAAAACTTTGAGGTAAACCTCGGATCTCTATCAGAAACAATGGACAGAGGGATACCATGTGACCTCACAATCTCCTTTACATACAAATCAGCCAACCGGTCCATTGAGTAGTCAAGCCGAATTGGTATAAAATGGGCAGATTTTGAAAACTGGTCCACTAATACCCACATTGAATCGTGCTGTCTTGACGTCGTTGTTAAACCCGAAACAAAGTCCATGGTTATGTTATCCCACTTCCACTGTGGAATTGGAATGGGACTCAACAAACCATGAGGAACCTGATGTTCCGCCTTCACTTGCTGGCCGGTTAAGCACTTAGAAACATAATCCACTACATCCTTCTTCATACCAGGCCACCAAGAAAACTGCTTTAAGTCTTGCTACATTTTGGCTCCGCTTGGATGCATGGTGAACACCGTATTATGCGCTTCATGTAACAATCTCTTCTTTACCTCCTTATCATTGGCAACACATAATCGCCCCCGATAGCACAACACACCTTCTTCAATTACTGTAAAATCAGTCTTATCTCCTTTTTCATTTACTGCTCAATTTGCTGTAGCTTGGGCTCACTCCTTTGTGCAGCAGCCAATTCTTCCCTCAATACTGGCCTCGCTCTCAATTGTGCCACCAAAGCACCATCGGAGTCGAATTTCCACTTAAACCTTTGCAATAGCAAGGCTGAAACGGACTTCCTACTCAAAGCATCCGCCACCATATTGGCCTTACCCGGATGCTAGTCCACAATGCAGTCATAATCCTTAAACAATTCCAACCACCTTCTTTGTCTCAAGTGCAACTCTTTTTGCGTGAGCAAGTACCTAAAACTCTTATGGTCCGTGAAGATCTTACACTTTTCACCGTACAAGTAATGCCGCCAAATCTTCAAAGCAAACACTACTATAGCCAGCTCTAAATCGTGAGTAAGATAATTCTGCTCATGTGGCTTTAACTGCCTTAAAGCATAAGCCACTACTCTACCTTCTTGCATCAATACACATCCCAATCCAATTCTTGAAGCGTCGCTATACAGAGCATACTCCTTAATCGAAATGGGTTGAATCAGAATTGGTGCTTCGACTCGCATCCTCTTCAACTGCTCAAAACTGGCTTGGCACTTCTCTCACCACTCAAAATTAACTTCCTTACACAGTAGCTTAGTAAGAGGAGAAGCAATCACTGAAAACCCTTTTACAAGGCGACAGTAATAAACCGTTAAACTAAAGAAACTTCTGACTTCGGATAGGGGGTTTCCAATTCCCCATCGCTTCAATCTTAGCCGAATCCACTTTAACACCCTTAAAAGAGACAATATGACCCAAGAAGGACACCTCCTTCAACCAAAACTCAGACTTGCTTAACTTTGCGAACAACTGGTGTTCTCTTAAGGTCTGAAGCATAATTCTCAAGTGCTACTTGTGCTCCTTCTCATTCTTCAAATACACAAGGATGTCATCAATAAACACAACTACAAACTGATCCAAATATGGTCTAAAAACCCTATTCATTAGATCCACAAATGCAGCAGGCGTATTTGTCAACCCGAAGGGCATCACGAGAAATTCATAATGCCCATACCGAGTCCTAAAAGTAGTCTTTGGAATATCCTCCTTCTTTACCTACAATTGGTAGTACCCCGATCTTAGATCAATCTTGGAGAACACACTAGCTCCCTTCAACTGATCAAACAAATCCTCGATTCTTGGCAAAGGGTATCTATTCTTCACTGTCACTTTATTCAGCTGCCTATAATCGATGCACATCCTTATAGATCCATCCTTCTTTTTGATGAACAACACTGGGGCTCCCCATGGAGACACACTCGGCCTAATGAAGCCCCTATCCAGTAATTCTTGCAATTGCAGTTTTAATTCCTTCAACTCACTCGGAGCTATCCGATAGGGTGCTTTAGACATAGGCACTATACCGGGCACAATATCAATGGACAATTCTACTTCTCTCCTTGGTGGCACACCAGCCAACTCTTCAGGAAAGACACCGAGAAATTCCCTCACAATCAAAATATCCTAAATTCTCACTTGATCCTTTCTAGAATACAAGACTAAGGCTAAGAAAGCCTCACAGCCCTTTCTCAAACATCGATATGCTTGCATAGCCGACAACATATTAGTCAAAGGATTGGCACGACCCTTCCCTCACTACTATTAAGCACAACGGTCTTCCTCTTGTAGTCAACTATAGCACTATGCCTACTCAACCAATCCCTACCCAAAATTAAGTCAAATTCATCGAAGGGTGGTTCAACCAAGTCTACCGAAAACACATATTCTTGCTCCACTAATGGACAATCCCTATGCACTTTATTCACTTTTACAACACTCCCCAAAGGACTAGTTACGCATATGTCATAATTCAAGTTGTTAGCAGTAGGCATCTTTTAACAAATTCTCTTAAAGCATACATACGAATGAGTAGATCCAGGATCAATCGATGCAAGCATTACTGTATTATAAAGTAAAAAAGTACCTGCAATGACTTCGGGTGCATCCTGATCATCTCTAGCTTTCATGGCATAAGCTCAGGCCAGTGCAGTTGGAGGCCCATTCACAGTTTCAGACTCAACTCTACCTCGAGACTGGTTACCTTGACCATGTCCTCTACCTCTACCTCGGTGAGCTGGAGGCAAATTTGACCCACCATCACTAGCCTCTTACTGATTCCCAACCGCCTCATATGCCTTGGGGTAATTAGACCGCATCTAAAGCAAGCCCCAGTCACCTTCCAGCATTCCCCTCTATGCCTCTTACCACAATGAGGGCATTCATGCACTTCACTCTTGTTACCCGATGCACCCCTACATGAACCAGGTGCATGAGATGATCCTTGCCTTCTACCTCTAGTAGCAGGACTATTCATTGATTCAGTTGGAGGTCCTGCAGGAGAATCTCTTGACCTTTTTTTCGAATGTGCCCCCACCACGTCTAGGATTTATCCTTTGTATTCTCTCTCTCTGCACCTCAAGGGACTTTTTAGCTCTCATAGCCGCCTGCACAATCTGATAGTATGTAATAGTCTGGGATGTGATCATGGAAATCAGCAATGCCTTGATCTGCTCTATTAATCCTTCCTCAAATTGCTGACATCTGAACTCCTCTGTCAGCACTCCCAACGGTGTATACTTAGTGAATCTACTAAATTCCTTCTCATAATCGGCTACAGACATGGCCCTTTGCCTCAAATTGAGGAACTGCTTCCAATTAGCTTCTTTATATGCCATAGTGATATACTTGGTCCCATTTTTATTAAGAAAGATTCTAAGTTAATTAATAAAAATATTTTTGTGTTTTTCTTTTTAGCGTGCCTAAAATAAACAATTTTATAAGAAAATTACATGGTAGAATAAATGAAAAAGCCAAATAAATGAAATATTACAAATAAAAAAAATAAATATTTAACCCAAACGAGCCTTTTAGATCTCCTCGTGTGCTCGCAAAAATGCCCAAGTAAAGAAAATGAGTTTTTGGAACAAAGATAAACACAAATGAAATAATGTTAGTAATTAAATCAATAAGATCAATTAAACGTATAAAATAATAAATAACAAATTAAAACAAATAAAATGAGATGATATCAAAAGAATGATAAATGAATTAAAATGTTAATAAACCAAAATAAATGAGAAAAATGCATTATGAATGACAAAAGAATTAAAGGATGTGATTGAAATAAAATAAAACATGTTAATGAATTAATACATAAAAATATGAACATGATAATAATAATAACGAATAATGAAAATAAACAAATAAATGAATAAACAATAAATAAATAACAATAACCATGAAAAAGAATGATAAAAAATGAATAAAAGAATGATGAAAATAATTAAATGAGTGACATGATTAATTAATGTTATCCCAATTAACATAAAACATTTACATGGCAAAAAGATCAATCAAAATGAATTAATTAATTACATGTTAAAATAATAGTGGGGAATCAAAGCAAAAATAATATATAAACATATTAAATAAAGCGAATTTAAAATAATAGAATAAATAAATAAATGAAAGTAGTAAAAATATACATGTTAATTAATTTAATATGAACAAAAATAAATAAAAGAGAATAAAAAAAAATAAAGCCTAGAATGTTTACCCTCAGAGTTTTGGATTCGATGAAGGTAAAATGATGATTGATTTGCTTATTTGTGATGTGCAAGATTAGAGTTGAATATGATAAATTGTTAGAATTTTATTCCGAAAAAAAATATCTTTGAAAAAATGATGAAAGGAAAATCAAAAATTCTTCAAGAACAAATAATTGATCTCTTTGCCTAAAGAATTATTTTTTATTGATAAAAATGTTTTCAAGAACAAACAACTATTTTGTTTGTCTTAAGAAAAAAATTATTTGTGAAAAAAACTTATTTTTTAGAAAATCAAATGAAAAATTAGATTTCAAGAACAAACATTTATTTTGAATGTCTCAAAATCTATTTTTCTTCAAAAAGGGATTCAAATAAAAATATTTGAAAAAAGTTTAATTGAAAACTAAAAAAATAATAAGTCAAAAATAAATTTTGAGAGCAAACAATTGTTATATTTGTCTCAAAATCAATTACCATCAACAAAATCCCTTCTAAAACCATGTATTAGAAGAAATTCCATTGGAAAAAGAAAAAGAATTGAACTATTTTTTTTTTATTTGTTGGGGAAAATTTCAGTCAAATTAGAGAGAATTTGGAGAGGAAGAAGAAGAGAAAACTTTAAGAAAATAAATCCTAAAAAAATCCCCCCTCTCATTTCTTCATCTTTTTCTTTTTATATGAAGAACAAATAGAAAATAAAATTAATTAAGGGAAAAACTAATTAACTAATTAATAATATAATTTATCTAAGTTTTAAAATGGAAAAAAAAAACTGAAAACCCCTTAAAAAGGGGATAAAAAATCGAATTTTATGGAAAACAAATAGGGAAAAAAATGATTTTGGGGTGATTTTGAGCGTACGCGGCGGAAAAGGGCATCCGATGCTCGTCGCTGGCAAGCAACGGGCTGCCAGCGCACGCGCCGCGCGCTGGCATGCAAGACGGGCAAGTGACGCCTCGCCCGTCGCCCGAGCGCGAGCGACGCCTCGCTGCGCACGGAGCACTCCGCCACGGCCGATGCTCTAATTTTTTTTTTTTATTTTTTATTATTAAAAATTAACTAAAAATACTACAATTTCTAAATCCCATTTTTCAAATCTAATTTTAAAAATATTTTTTATTTTTTTCACTCTAAAATGCAAATTTGACAAAGAAATCACCACTTTCAACCTTTTTGCCTGTGACAAGGCATCTTATCATCATTGGATAACTCTGATCTGGGCTATCTCAGGACCCGATGTCTACAGTTGCCCCCAATTTTTGGAAAACTAGTGCGCTAGTGCCTAGATGAGCCAAAATTCAGGGAAGAAGGAAAGAGATGCGTACCTAAGGCAGCCCTTACCTTTTTTGCCGTGTGGAATGCTGCGAATTGTTACCGTTGAGCTGTAGTGCTATCCAACTATGGCTCGTTTGCAATCTTTCCTATGGCATTGTCCCACTAGCCTCCGATCGGCTTGCGCGGCATATATGAGATGCAGTGTTCTCTAACCACAATCCTGTTGCGATCTGTTCTATTGCATGTGCCCCGCTGTCCTCGCGGTATGCACGGTGGCTGATTTGTCCTGCTGGTCTCATCTCGAACTGAACGGTGTCTGTGGGGATGCGGTGTTCGCTAACCACAACCCTATTGCGATATGTTCTATCGCTTGTGTTTATCTTGAACCTCTTCCTTTTTTTCTGCAGAAAAGGGAAAAGCAAATGTGCAGGGTATATAAAAGAGATGCGTACCTATGGCAGGACTTGTCGTCGTTGTCAGATGTGTGCCCCTTGAAGGACAATTAGTTGTTCCCTAGATACCGATTCCTTTATCATCTCCATCGGAGTCTCCTTGTTGGGAAGACCTGTGTGCCTCTTAAGAGGGCTTTGTGCTCGCAAGGAGACTTTGAAAATCTGTGCTCACTGAGAGACTTAAATGCTCACTGAGAGTCTTTGATGCTCACTGAGAGACATTGATTTCGAGCCCCCAGAGAGGAAAATAGGTTTTACCCTCCTCAGAGAAAAATTACATTTGAGCCTCCAGAGAGAAAATTGGATTTGAGCCTCAATAGAGGAAATTATATTTGAGCCTCCAAAGAGGAAATTATATTTGAGACTCTAGAGAGGAAAATAGGTTTGAGCCTCCTAAGAGGAAAATTATATTTGACCCTCCTCAGAGGAAATTATATTTGAGCCTCCAGAGAGGAAATTATATTTGAGCCTCGAGAGAGAAAAATAGGTTTGAGCCTCCTCAGGGGAAAATTGCATTTGAGCCTCCTCAGGGGAAAATTGCATTTGAGCCTCCAGAGAGGAAATTATATTTGAGCCTCCAGAGAGGAAAATAGGTTTGAGCCTCCTCAGAGGTAAATTATATTGGAAAGTTTTGGTTGCTTGCTCGCAGACATATAGGCTTCTCATCTTGGATTGAGTGTGTGGTTTGTGTTGTTTAAATTCTGAAAATTAGAGCATTTTGTGTGTATAAATGCATGTGCTAGTAAGGTAGTGAATATGGATCTAAATGCTAGTGTTGTCATGGTGTGAATGTGGGTTTTGAAGTGAACAAGTATGGGTTTGGATGAATTTCTGGGATTATGTTTGATTGTGTTAATCTTAAGTTTTTGCATGTTATCATTGTGTAAATTATGTTTATACATGATTATGAGCATGTTTTGAAGGCTTTGCAGTGATGAGGTAAGTGGTTATGCTTGATTGAGTGGTTGGGTATGTCTAATTTTGTGTTTGAAAGTTGAAAGTATGATTTTTGTGCTGAGGAACTGGGTGTCGCAATCGCGACGCTTGTCACGAGTACGACAGAGCTGCTTGATTCCAGCTTCTCGTGGGCCGATCGGAACGAGACTCTTCATGACACGTGAAAATCTTCACGAGTCGTGAAGATTGCCCGTTTGGATGAGAGCCGCTCGGCAAGAGATTCTTCACAACAGGTGAAGTCCTTCACGAGTTGTGAAGAAGAACCCCATTCGGCTGTAGTGCTCTGCTCGGCTAATCGCCTGCTCGACATGGAGTTCCGTTCGACTTGGCATGCACAACTCGACAGCTGGGCTTGTGTACGAGTTGTGCATCTCAGCACAACTCGTGCCCAAGCAGTGTTGGCCAGCACGAGTCGTGCACCATAGCACGACTTGTGCCAGCCCACTTTTCTACTGTCGAGAGTCATACATCGTGACAGCCCCACTTCTAGCCAGTGGCATTGCGGCTACTGTCACGAGCGTGATGCAAGTCGCGATCGCGACAGTAAGAGTGACGCGCACCGAACCGCCCGCTTTTAGGGCCTTCAGGATGAGTGTGACGCGCGCAGGACCCGCGTGGGCGCCCCTTGACCACCCGCTTGAGGGCGATTGGCCATTTGAGGTCCGTTGACAACTTGTAACGAATTACAAGTGCGTCTATTTTGGGCAACAAGGAGGTTTCATGGAGTCGCCACCCAATAAAACATTGGAAAAGTTTCTCTCGCCTCGGAGAGCCTAAGACAGCGCTTTCATCCATTTTTGGCAAGCCGAAGGGGTCTTGGAGGGTAAACCTCTCGCCCAAAGAAGCCTAGGATTTGTTAGGTCATAGAGCATAAGAAGGGTCTTGGAGGGTAAACCTCTCGCCTCCTTAAGTCCAAAGACAATGCTTTTATCCATTTTGGGCAAGCCAAAGGGGTCTTGGAGGTTAAATCTCTCGCCCAAAGGAGCCTAGGATTAATGTCTAAGTCTCGTGACACAAGAGGTGTCTTGGAGGGTAAACCTCTAGCCTCTTTGAGCCCAAAGACCAGAGAATGGGTTCGGGACTTCGCATCTATTTCTACCATGATTAATTTTATAATTTGGTTTTGAGTTTTATTAACTCGCTCTCTCTCCACACGATGCAATTTTAATTTAAAAGCGCAAATATTCACATTGAAAGCGACAAGATAAACATATCAAAAATAACATCAAAGATAAATTACAATAATACCAGGAGCGGAATACAACTCCCATTTAAAAGTGCAAACATACATAAAACCAGGGAATTTATTAATTATGAAGACTTTGGTCCCCGCATGCACAATTAAAGAAAACATTTTGGATGTGATGATTTATTTGGGATGAAAATTAGGACATTGGTCCCATTTATTATGAAAAATCCAAATTAATTTATTAGAAATATTTGTGTGGTTTTTATTCATGCGTGCATAAAAAAACATTTTATTCAACGAATATATACAAGGAAATATAAATAAAATGAGAATTGAAAATGTGCAATGAAAATACCAAACTCTGCATATCCTCCTTCTCGTGCATTGGTGCTCAAATGAGAATAAAACAATAATTTGCAACCAAAAATAAAATAGAAGAGATTCATGTTAGAAATTAACCCAAAGAGATGAGATGACATAAAAGATAATATGTATAATGACCATATAACATGCCTAAGATACTATAACATGCATAAAAATAATTATGATGCAATTTAACAAGCATAAAGTGAGATAACATCATGGCAAATGCAATTTATTAATAATGGTGATTAACATGCATGAAATATTAGTGACAATCAATTTTAATACTCCTAAGATGTGCATGAAAACATAACATAAGAATAATAAAACTTAACATGCATAATAAAGCCTAAAGTACTATCTAACATAAAAGGCATAAGAAAATAAAATTGAAATTTAACATACATACAAAATATAAACAATGACATTAATGGTACTAATGATACTAATACCTAATGACATCAATAAATGAGTGTAATACAAATTATAATAATAAAACTAGCATTTATAACAATAATAGCCATAATAAACATCAATGGATGTAAAGAACATTAACAACCTAAGTTGAACATGCATAACGACATAAAAATAAACACCTTGACATGAAAATGATATGATAAATTTGAAAGAATTAACTTGTTAAATAAATAATTGAAGATAAAAGAAGAAGAAAAATATGGAGACTAAGAGAATTTACATGTTTAATATGCTAATTGTAAGCAAAAATAAATGAAATTAACAAGAGAATTAATGAGTAAGACCAAGAATAATTACCCTCAAATTCAGTTTTGAAGAATTGAAGGTAGAAGTGTTGAATTCCTTGTCTTCTCTTGTGAAAATGCTTAGAAAATAGCTTGAAAACTTGAAGAAAAACTCTTGGAAACAAGTGTGTAAGATGGATTTTTTCTCTCAAACTCAAAAGCTCCCAAATTCAGTTTTTTTCCTCTCTAAATGTTCTTAGTTCGTCCTCCTCCTATTCTTAATTTTTTTCTCCACTTTTAGCACTCAAAAACTACCCAAAAACCACCCAAAACCGTCCAAAAATCGTTAAAAAACAAGTGGGGTCGAAAATGGGCGAAATGGGGCGAAAATGGGGCAACTGCGCGTGAGAAATGCCCGCAATGCGCGCTGCACGCAAATCACAGCCGTGCTTTCGAAGAAGCACAGCTGTGCTTTCGCGGGCGCACTGCGCGCAGTGCAGCGCAAAGCACAGCCGTGCATTTCGGGCATTTTTTTTAAAAATTTTTATATAAAATACCCTCAACTTAAAACACACTTTTTCTTCTCCAAAATAATTTTAAAAACTATTTTTAAAACATTTTTAAAATACAATTTTTACTCATCGAAAAGACAAGGAAAATCACTTCCGAACTCCAATCTTTTTGCCTATAAGCCGGCATAGCTAAATTTCATCATCGGGTAATCCTGATCAAGGCTACTCGGGACCCGGTGTCTACAGTTGCCCCCAATTTTTGGGAGGCTAGTGCATGGGTGCCTAGGTGAGCCAAAATTCAGGAAAAGGAAAGAAGCGCGTACCTGAAGCGACGACCTTCCTACTGGATGGAGTTATGATGATAGTTGTTGCCGTGTTATAGGTAGGCTGTCTTTTGGTTGTGATTGGTGGTGCCGTGGTCGTGCTAACCTCTTGTGGGTACTGCCGCCATCGTGCTGACCGCTGTGAATTAGTGGTGCCGTGGTTGTGCTAACCTCTTATGGGTAGTGCCGCCATCGTGCTAATTGGTAATGCCGTGGTCGTGCTAACCTCTCGTGGGTAGTGCGCTAACCTCTCATGGGTAGTGCCGCCATCGTGCTAACTGCTGTGAATAGGTAGTGCCGTGGTCGTGCTAACCTCTTGTGGGTAGTGCCGCCATTGTGCTAACTGTTGTGAATAGGTAATGCCGTGGTCGTGCTAACCTCTGTGGGTAGTGCCGCCATCGTGCTAATTGCTGTGAATTTGTAGTGTCGTGGTCGTGCTAGCCTCTTGTGGGTAATGCCGCCATCGTGCTACCTGCTGTGAATAGGTAATACTGTGGTCGTGCTAACCTCTTGTGGGTAGTGCCGCCATCATGCTAACTGCTGTGAATAGGTAATGCCGTGGTCGTGCTAACCTTTGTGGGTAGTGCCGCCATCGTGCTAACTGCTGTGAATATTTGAGCTGTGCTCCTTTAGATGCTTGGACTGGTGTCATCACTCGCCTTTTGTTGGTGTTCCCCGCCGATTTCTCCTGCAAGATTGTATGCATAGGAATATACAAGAAATCATGTGTGCATGATATGGAATGCAAATGTTTGCAAAAATGTATAGATTGTGCCCTAAGTGGTCCAAGTTTTGCTGAAGTTATAGCTTGTCTGCTCTACCATGCCCCCTGAATCCTGAGGATCATCGAATAGTTTTCTGAAAGAGACGTCCGGTGTATATCCTTTGCTCCCCCTGGTCAATGATCATTTACCCGGGATTCATGTTCTGTGTTGTGTGTTAACTGATTGAAATAGGATTATCTGAAGTAACGCCACCCTATTGCTCCAGGCATTGAACGTCATTGTTTTAAAGGTAGTGCGTCCCTTATGGATTTTCACACTAGCTTTTCATTACGGGAAATGCGTCCCTTCGGGGATTTTCACACAACCCTTTGCCTAATTTTTGCCTGGAATGGACCCAACCCAATCCAGCAGCTTTAGTTCATTTTATATTTATATTTTTTTTTTGTAGGGCAGACTGCCTGTTTCCAGGTTTTCACCCTGCCCTTTGGCCTAACTTTTACTTAGAGAGCCAGTTACGGTTTTCATCTCTAACGGCCTTCTACTTCATCTTCTTCTTCTTCTTCTTCTTCTTCTTCTTTTTTTTTTTAGAGAAGGTTATCATCAAAGCTTCTGTTAAGAGCAAAAAGCACATATCCAATGAAGGACTGAGCAATAATCATTAGATGAACAATTGGTATATTTCTTTTTAAGACAGAACTGAAAGATCAATGAAAATATATTCTTTCATTCATTGCAAAATTGTGTACATTTCTATATGATTTCATCATACATGATTTTCATTTGACAAGAGTTCAAAAGCTTATGACTTCACCTAATCTCGGAGTGGATTTTGTCAGCATCAAACTCCTGTTATCAATCGGCCCTCTCGGGTTTTCTCAATTGAATGTTTTCTCTTGGCTCTTAATTTTTGCCCAGGATGCCTTTTTTCGGTTTTCACCCTGACAGAGCGCCCAATTTTAGCAAGGCCGCCTTTTTTTGGTTTTCGACCCGCGGGGCATTTATTATATTATATTATTTTTTTTTGTTCTTTAGCCATGGAACCTTTTAAGTCTATCGATATTGACCGGGTCCTTGAACTCATTCCCATCACTGTCTGCTAAAATTGCTGCTCCTTTTGTTAGCAACTTTTTCAAAATGAATGGACCTTCCCAAGTTGGTCTGAATTTTCCTCGTATGTCTGGAACTCCCGGTCTCATCATCTTAAAGACCAAATCCCCCTCCTTCAACGGATGCTTTCGTACTTTCTTGCCAAATGACCGAGCCAGCCTCTTTTGATAAACTTGGTTGTGGTAATAGGCTCGTAACCTGTCTTCATCCAACAGATTTAGCTATGACAAATGTTGTTGTGTCCATTCTGCTTTAGGAGTCTCAGCTTCCATGACTACCCTCAATGATTTCAGCTCAATTTCAACCGGCAGGACTGCTTCAGTTCCATATACTAGAGAGAATGGTGTTGCCCCCGTAGAGGTTCTGACTGTTGTTCTATAACCCCAAAGTGCGAAGGGTTGCTTTTCTACCCAATTCTTATAGTTCTGAACCATCTTGGCTAAAATTCTCTTCACATTCTTATTCGCCGCTTTAACTGCACCATTTGCTTGAGGACGGTAAGGAGAAGACTTATGATGTTGGATCCCATATTTCTGGATCATCTGTTTAGTCTCTGCCAGGAATTGCACCCCATTATCAGACACAATGTGATGTGGGAGACCATATCTGCATATCAAATTTCGCTCAATGAACTTAGCCATATCCTTTGCATCAACCTTCTTGAAAGATTCAGCCTCAACCCACTTAGTGAAGTAGTCAATGGCAACTATGATGAATCTATGCCCATTAGATGCCGTAGGATGGATTTCGCCTATAATGTCTATTCCCCACGCTGCAAATGGCCATGGAGATGTTAAGTTATGTAACTCTAAAACTGGCATATGCCTCAAATTCGCGTACTGTTTGTATTACTGGCATTTTTTCACAAATTTTGAACAATCTGTAACCATTGTGAGCAAATAAAACCCTTGGCGCATGATCTTCTTTGCTAAGCCTAAGCCATTCATGTGAGCTCCACAAACCCCGGCATGAACCTCTTCCATAACTCTTTTATCTTCTTTCTCTGCCAGACATCTTAACTGGATACCATCAGCTTGCCTTTTATACAAAGTGCCATTAACACTGATGAATTGAGTGGATAACTTCCTGATCATTCTTTGGTCCTTCTCAGTGGCTTCCTCTGGAAAGACTGATCTCTCTAAATAATTCTGAATGTCATAATACCATGGATTTCCATCAGTGGCCTCAATGTCCATCACCTGTTCAGCTTCAAAGCAAGGTCTTTCCGAACTATAAATCAGCACGGGTTTCATCACAACTCCTGTTGGGTTATCCCACATAGACACTAATGTTGCTAGAGCATCGGCTAACTGATTTTCGTCTCTGGGGATGAAGTGAAAAGTGCAAATCTCAAACTGGCTGCTTAACGTTCTCAAGTGCTTTATATAAGTCAACAACCTTTCTTCCTTGACTGACCACTCCCTTCTGATCTGATGAATTACAAAGGAAGAATCTCCGAATACTTCTGCGGTCTTTGCCCCTAGAGCAAGTAATGCTTCTAATCCAAAGATGCAAGCTTCATATTCTGCTTCATTATTGGTAGCCTTATACCTCAGCTTCTTAGCCAATGCTAGCCTCTCACCATCTGGGGTCGTAAGAATAACTTCTACGCCTACTCCCTTTTTATTGACTGCTCCATCAAAGAATAATTGCCACCTTTGCACTGCTATGGCCGTGACATCTTCATCTGGGAAGTTGTATTCAAACTGATCTCCCTCAATAGGATGCTTGGCTAAGAACTCCGCTACGGCTCTTCCCTTAATGGTTTTCCTGGTTATGTACTCAATGTTTAATTCCTGCAATAGCAGTAACCATCTTCCCATCTTCCCTAGTAGAGAGGGTGCTTCTTGGAGGTATCTGAGCGGATTATGTTTGGCAACCATTTGTACCTTGAAGGAATAAAAGTAGTGTCGCAACTTCTTAGAAGCCCAGATAACTGCTAAACAAATCTTTTCCACCTCTACATATTTGGCTTCATAAGGTAGGAATTTCTTGCTAAGATAGTAAACGGCAAACTCTACACCAAAATCATCTTCCTGCGACATCATAGCACCCACTGAGTTATCTTCCACAGCCAGGTACAGGATTAGTGGTTTGGCACGGCGTGGTGGTCTTAACACCGGAGGATTTAACAAATACTCCTTAATGGTGTCAAAGGCCAATTGACAGTCATCGTTCCATACCCCCGACTGATTCTTCCTAAGAAGCTTGAAAATAGGCTCACATACTGAAGCTAGCTTGGCAATAAACCGGCTGATATACTGAAGCTTTCCTAGGAAACTTCTGACGTCCTTCTCCTTCTTGGGCACTGGCACCTCTCTTATGGCTTTGACTTTATCGAGATCTACCTCAATTCCCCTCTGGCTTACTACATGGCCTAGCAACTTTCCTGATGTAACTCTAAAAATGCACTTCTTGGGGTTCAGGCGCAGATCATACTTGCTGATCCTTTGAAAGAACTTTTCTAAAGCCTCAAAGTGACCTTCTCTAGTAGCCGACTTAATCATCATGTCGTCGACATACACCTCTACTTCTTTATGGATTAAGTCATTGAGAACCTTGGTGGCCATCCTCTGATAAGTTGCTCCTGCATTTTTTAACCCAAAAGGCATAACTCGATAGGCATATGTCCCCCACTCGGTGGCTACCTCCTCCTCCCACTCGCCGGCGTGAAGAGGATCCGCAGCTTTCGACGGCGTTTTCGGCCAGCTCAGCCGGCGTTCCGGCGCGTGACCCACTCCGGCGGGATCCCGACGGTCCGATCTCCCTTCCGGCGACGGTGGTGCCGACCACCTTCCCTCCGGCAAGTCTCTGGTGAGGTAAACTCCACTTCCCTCTATTTTATATTATTTTATCTATTATTATTATTATTATTATTATTATTATTATTATTATTATTATATATTTATTTAATTTCTTTTATTATTATCATTATATATTTATTTAATTTCTGTTGTTATTATTATTATTATTATTTGGGTGTTATTAATTAATTGTTATATTTATTCATTTATTATTATTTTCTGTTTTCATATATTGTTATTATTAGTTTTTTTATTGCTATTATTTTATTCTTTATTTGTTATGATTAATTATAATTATTATTGTGATTGTTGCTATATTTTATATATTGTTATTATTATTATTATTATTTGCATTATTGTTATTATTATCATTATTATCAAATACTATTTATTATTAATATTATTATTGTATGACATTATTGTTAGCATTTTTATTTTCGTTGGATTATTATAAGTGTCATCATATTTTGCATCCATTAATTCTTCCAATTTAATTCATTTAATCGTTCATTTAACTATTTATTTATTTATTCATTCATTTATTTATCATTTAAGTTAATTTAATCAATTATTGATTTTAATTATCTTCTTTAATTTATTTTATTTTATTCAATTACTTGCCTATTTATTTATTCAATTATTTATTTATTTATTACTAACTGATATTATTTCCCGTCACGGCTATAAATACAAGCGGCATGTGCCTTGCCCAGCGAGTATAGTTGAGAAAAGTAGGTTAGAATTTATTTATTTATTCGAAAAATATGTAATTACTATTTTATTGCATTTTATGTATTTGTGGTCTGTAATAATAAAACGATTTTCGACCGCTCTTAAAAAGAACCACCACACAAATGTTTTCTACCAAATAAAATATTGGTTAATAAAGCTAGACCAATGTCCTCATTTTCATCTCGAGCCAAAATGTTTAACTTGATTTGAGAATTCTATACTTTTTTTGTAAAATGAGTATTTGGGAACCAATGTTCCCGTCTAAATGAACATCCCGATTTATGCTTGTTTTGTACCTTATTTACAATGGAGATTGTATTCCGCCCCTATTTTTGTTGTAACTTAATTTTGGATATTTTATTTTAATAATGCTTTATTTATTAACACTTTTGACATGAATGATTGTGCCTGTTAATTGATTGCATCGTATGGAAAGATGGTGAAATAATAAATTCAAAACTTAATTATAAAATTAATCAAAGTATGAATAAATGAGAAGTCCCGAACCTATCTCTGGTCTTTGGGCTCAACGAGGCGAGAGACCCGTTTCGATGGGATCTCCAAGACACCTCTTGTGTCCCATCAAAAGACTTAATCAATGAATCCTAGGCTCTAAGGGAGAGAGGTTCACCCTCCAAGACCCCTTTTGGTTGGCCCAAAATGGATAAATACGTTGTCTTAGGCTCTCCGAGACGAGAGAAACTTTCCCAATGTTCTATTGGGTGGCGACTCCATGAAACCTCCTAGTTGCCCAAAATAGACGCACTTGTAAATATCTTTACAAGTTGCAAACGGACCCACAATTGCCCGATCGCCCTCAAGCGGATGGTCAGTGGGGCGGCCGCGGGGTCCTGCGCGCATCACAGTAGCGACTCCACTGGGGACAATACTCGAGACTTCGATTTGAAAGTACGTTGATTAAAATTTATAATTAAGTTTTAGTTTAAAAATTTCACCTTCTTTCAAAACTGCATTGCATCGCATTAGAGCTTTAGATTTATGCTTGATTGGTCCCCTATCAGCCCCAGTGCGTTCCCGAAGCATGACCCTACGCTCACTCAATGTAGGGAAGTGTTAAGGATAATCACTAGACCAAGCCTCGTACCATCAAGGTATATCAAATGGTGGCCCGATCGATCGTTATGCTCGTGATGAGCTAGGCCTGTTGGCAGGGACCATGCTTGGGTAGCCCTAAAATATCATCACCTTGGACTAAAGCCCATGTAATGGACATAGATACTTCCACTAGGGGGCATGCGCCATAACACGTTGCTTGTGTAGTGGGTTATTGTGTATTGAATAAATCCAAATAAATTTAGATGTTCGGTCCTTAAAGGTTTTCATACCCTGAGGGGCGTGTTTTGGTTTATTGGAATTGTTTAAATACATGATAGCCTAAAATTCATTTGCATGCACTTTTAATAATGAGAGTTCATGCTTCGCAGCACGCTGTACACGCTCAATGGGTTCCCCGCTAACCCATGGGTCAAGCCTACTTAGGGAAAGAGCCCGCACGACCTCCTAGGTGAGAGAGAAACGGTTGGGAGGAATTCTCTTCTTGTATGTGTATTCGCGCTCGTGCATTATTTCTTTCATGAACAATGTAAATAAAACACATGCATTTTGTCTCATGTATAATTCTTTCCATACAATAATAGAACCTGTGCATTCTGTATATAAAATTACTTGTATCATAATTTGTGAATATGAACATAACATGTATTTGTCTAGCATATACATACATAGCAGTGCTTGTCACGACTCACACAAATATTATGACATCCATAACATCCATTATGCACCATAGCCAGTACATACGGTATACGTCCCTGAAGGTACACATCGACATGCATCATATCACACACAGGCATACTACCACCATGACATGCATAAAAAAAAATCAAATCAAAATAATGCATTCATAATGTATCATAGGATGTACATATCAACATACTCACATTGCATATGTGCATAAACATTGTGTGCTAGGGCACACACATACCGCTGCATATCATAGAGTACACATATTAGCAAATATCATTAGGTCGGTCATAATACATATCATGCACTACAGACATCTTGCATCTTTCACATTGCGTGCCATATTATGAACGTGCATTATCATGCATGCGTTATGCCATGCACATATGAATCTTGCATCATGCATGTTAGTCACTGTATATACCATACCATGTTTTTGTAGTCATACCATGTAAATACACATGTTTTGTAAACCTATTCATTTCTTGCAACCACTTTTGTCCCATCTCATGTGCATTATTTGTATATATTTTGCACTTTTAGGTATGTGAGTTTTGCCATTTCTCGCGACTCATTAGTGCACATTACCATGCTAGATCGTCTTCACCTTACATCATGTATTCGTATCTTGTCTAAATCATGCCATGTTCACATGTACCATATATCATGAACATTCATCTCCATACTGTGCCATAGGTTGTACTCATGCTTTCATCGTATACATGTACATTGCAAATTTATGCATCCACGTCATTTATCATGCATTGTTCACACATTCACACTCACTTATAATTTTTCTTTAATATTTTACACTCACACATCTTTGCACATATTTCATGTACGCATCTTTATACAAAATGTTTTTACACATGTTTCGCACATATAATTCCTTACACGTATACACGACACTATTGCATACGCCATTCCATATACAAGATTTCTAACGTATAGTTTGCACATATTTTTTTACAAAAAAGAAAAAAATGACAAAAAAAATTTCTATTTGCTTAAACGATTTTTGTGTATATACATTTCGATAGAATCAAAATTTTTTATGTTAAGCCATACCCTAAAACGCTGGCATGTTTGCACCTTATTGAGGTACCTTTGATTCAAGGTTTGACTCTGCCTAATTAGTTTTTAATTATGAATGGATTTGATCTTAACTCTAGAAATCTGAGTTTCATTCCACTTTGAATTAAGTAAGGGGTATATATGTTTGGTCTTTAAGAGCTAGATCACGTGAAGATATTTGACCATACCATGTGATTTCTAAATTTCGAGCACTTTTGGCCCATTTTTGAAAACAAAACTGAAAAACTAGTTGCAATTAGGGGATTGGATGAAAACTCGCTAAGAGCACTAGAACCTTTCCGATTACCCGTCAAAGCGACTCCTGGATAAGGCTGAATCTAGAAAATGATTTAGGCACCATTTCTTTGTATAGCTCTCTAAATGACCATTTCCTACCCTGATTTCAAAATCGCTTGCTAGCCCGTTGAGCCTTTATTTTGGTATGCTAAATGCGTACCGATTTTATTGTTACACACATTAAAACTACCCTTCGCCTAAAATGATTGTGGCTTCCCCTTAGAAGAATGGTCGCTCTAGTAAGGATGGATGTACATTATGACATTTCTTTGAGCTATCAAAACTTGCTCCGATAAAAGGGGGTTTACAGTTCAAGAAGAAAATTTCGATAATCGATAATTTTTTGGGGTTACCAAAAATTGCCCCGATGAAAATGGATTTACACTTTGGGGAAAAGAGCCTCAATTTTTTACAATTATTTGAGCTACCAATAATCACCCTGATAAGGATGGGTTTACCCCTTGAGAAAAATTTTCAATTATCGATAATTTCTGGGCTACACTTCTGGAAAGGGGTTTGAATCATCGATAAACTTTTTATGTAGTTAGAGACATAAGCTTGCGAAGAGAAAAAAAAAACAAAACAAAAAAATGAAAAAAAGAGCGAAAAAAAAGAAAGAAAAAAAATATAAACAGAAGAAAAACAAAAAAAAACGTAGAGCTCATGATAGTACCCCTTGATGAGTTTCAGTAGCTATCTTTTTAGCTTAATTTTTATGCTAAGCTTGATGAGATCAAGTATTACCAAATTCAAATCCAAGAATAACTAGACAGTATACAATTGGGGTTGGGAATGGTCCTTTCATCCGTCGAATGAACGTTGCGGCCATTTTTATCTAGTGACCTGATCCTCCTTTGATAGCCAATTACCCAAGCCTAACGTTACAACCAAAGTAAGACCTATTTATTCTGGGTTCGGCCTTATCTAATTAGCAGAGATGACCTTCTGATAAGGTTTGGTACGTAGGAAGAGGCATATGGTGTTTCTTGAGCTTCAAGCGAGAAGCCATGAGTGCATTTATGCATTCGAGTTGAGTCTTATCCTCGACATTGCATCTAGAATTTGCTTTTGAAAAATGAAAAATCTTGTTTTGGACTTTTGCACATACACACAGAGATTGCGTGGTATGTCTCGTATTTACATGTTGGTTTAGTAAACCTTGATGTCTACACATTTATCTTCTTGCCCTTCATTGGGAATAACTCCCGAATTCTTTTGCTGAGATTGAATCAGTTGAGAATGTGGTTCATTCAGTATGCTCAAAGGCAGATAGAAACTCGAGTTTGAGGTACTTAATAGGTTGCACTCATTTTACGATCTTGGGGTATTTCTTATCACTACCCATGAAAATGATACTTCGCGTACACTCTTAGTAACATCCCTTGTACATATGCTTTTTGCAAATGTTTTTACACATAATTGTAGCAAATATTCTCAATAAATAGTTTTACATGTACAATTCTTGGTGCATGTCTTTTGGCATAAGAGCTTTAGCGAATACATTTCATAAGTGCTTTTGACGCATGTGGCTCTTTATGGGCATATCTTTTGCCAGCATCTTACATCCACATTTTTCGCATGCATCCAATACACATATATATGATTTTTCCTACATATGTTTCATACACATAGTTATATGTGCACACATCGCACACACCCAATTCCTTACATAGCTTTCATGTATATAACATATCCCACCTGCCTTTGCATATGATTTTTTACATATATGCCGATGAATGACTCTTTACCACATGCATGATCATTTGCATGCATGGTCATTTGCACATAGTTTGCATACATAATCCCCTTGTATATATCTCTCATGCATGAACTTTTTGCATGTCTTTCTCGTTCATGATCATTTGCAAACATGTTAGAATAACGATTCTTAGCACATGTTCCATAATCTTCCACTTGGATATAAGCCATTGGCATATATGACATACGCATAAGCATTTCAGGATCATAGTCCTTTGCATGTCATTTCATAAATGCATAGCCTTTCACATGCATTCCATGCATACATGGTGTCCAACGCACAGTAGATAATATACATCAGTCTCACGTCGATAAGGTAAAATCTAAAAGTCCTTTGAGGAAGCAAAATCTCAAAATCCTCTGAGTGGGCAAAATTTCTAAGTCTTTCGAGGAATCAAACTTTCCAAATCCTCTTAAGAGGTAATTCTCAAGTCCTTCGAAGAGGCAATTCTCAAGTCAACCCAAGTCCGGGGGCAAAGATGCACACGGGTCAGAAGATTGTGGGTCAGAGTCCATGAAGCAAGATGATGCTTTTCTAGATTTTTTAGGGAGTATCAAAGTCTCCCATTAAGCATCAAAACCTCCCATTGAGCATCAAAGCCTCCCAATGAGCATCAAAGTCTCCCAGTGAGCATCAAAGTTTCCCAGTGAGCGTAAACTGGCAACGACACCAATAGGCAGGTACTGCCATAGGTACGTATCTCTT
Source organism: Excoecaria cochinchinensis (assembly GCA_947683425.1). Taxonomy (NCBI): domain Eukaryota; kingdom Viridiplantae; phylum Streptophyta; class Magnoliopsida; order Malpighiales; family Euphorbiaceae; genus Excoecaria; species Excoecaria cochinchinensis. The sequence continues at coordinate 33,840 of CANTUQ010000432.1, read as the reverse complement.
TTATAATTTACCCTACAAATTTGCATTTTCCTTTTTTTGCAAAAAAAAAAAGAAAGTTCAAGATAAACATCAGCGATAGAGCAGATCGCAATCGGCACTGCAGTTAGAAAACACTGCATCTCACCAATCGAAGTTGCAGTTAGAAAACACTGCATCTCACCAATCGAAGTTGCAGTTAGAAAACACTGCATCTCACCAATCGAAGTTGCAGTTAGAGAACATTGCTCTTCACACCGAGATTTTAGTCAGAGAGTACTGCATCTCACAAGTCATAGCCAGAGAGTGCTACGCACCTTGCAGATCGGATGGGGGTTAGCAAGGGAACTTCACAAATCGAAGTTACGGTTAGACTGCTCTTCACACCGAGATTGTAGTCAGAGAGCACTACATCTCACAAGTCGTAGTCAGAGAGTACTATGCACCTTGCAGATCGGATGGGGGTTAGCAAGGAAATTCCAACGAACCGGGATTGTAGTCAGAGAGTACTACATCTCACAACCGGGATTGCAGTCAAAGAGTGCTGCATCTCACAAACTCCGTGCAGGCCGAGACGAGGCTAGCGGAACACTCATGGTAGAACAGACCACAGATCGAGGTTGTAGTCAGAGAGCACTACATCTTACAAACTCCGTGCAGGCCGAGACGAGGCTAGTGGAACACTCGTTGTAGAACAGACCACAGATCGAGGTTGTAGTCAGAGAGCACTACATCTCACAAACTCCGTGCAGGCCGAGACGAGGCTAGCGGAACACTCGTGGTAGAATAGACCACAGATCGAGGTTGTAGTCAGAGAGCACTACATCTCACAAACTCCGTGCAGGCCGAGACGAGGCTAGCGGAACATTCGTGGTGGAACAGGCCACAAATAGAGGTTGTAGTCAGAGAGTAGTCAGAGAGCACTACATCTCACCAAAGCTGCGCAAGCCTAGACGAGGCCAGCGGAAACAGGTCGAGATGAGACTGGTAAGGGCACATGTACCAGCGCCAACAAGGTAAGGTCCAGCATCCCCAAGTATGTAATTCTCTCTCTACCTTCTATGAATTTTGGCTCACCTAGGTGTCTATACACCAGCTTCTCCAAAATTCGGGGCAACTGTAGACACCGGGTCCCGAGTCGGGTTTACGGGTTTAATGTCAAAAAGTGATTTTGGGTCCTTAGTAATTCCCTCCGAAAAATATATATATATATATAATATAGATTAGGTAGGTAAAATTAGAAATTAATTATTAATGTTGGATTAATTTAATTTATTAATATTGTAAGTTTAATTAGATAATTAAAATGCATGAAAGATTAAAGATTAATTAGTTAATATGTAAAGTGTTTAATTAATTAGATAAATTATATGATATATTAAATAGATTAATTATATTAAGATGTAAAATATGTAATATTTAATTAATTAGTGTGTTAGTTTAAGTAAATTAATTAAAGTTAAAAAATGGGAAAATGGAGGAAATTACCATGTGCACCTAACCAACCCTAATTTTAGGGTATAAAAAGAAAAGAATGAAGAGAAATGAGGGGGCTCTCTCTCGGCAGATCAAGAAAGAGAAAGAAAGGAAAAGAAAAGAGAAAGAAAAGAAAAGAAAGAGAGAGCAAGAGGAAGAACAGAGAGAGGGCCGGCCAAAGAAAGAAAACGAAAGAGAGAAGAGAGAGCAAGAAAATCCAGAAACCAAAGAAGCAAAAAGAGAAAGAAGACATAGAGAGCAAGAAAGGCAAATAGAAAAGGGAAATAAAAGGGAAATAGAAAGAAGAAGAGCAAAAGAGAGGGAGGGCCAACGAAAAACACACAGACCCAGACCCACGACGCCGGAGAGGAAAGAAGAAAAGAGGAAGAAAGAAAGGAGGCCGTTGGCGCTACCCCCGACGGCGGAAGAGGCCACGCGCGGTGGTGCTGCGATCGTCGTGGCCGGATGATCAGACCGGCGGCTACCTCCTCCTCCCACTCGCCGGAGGGAAGAACACCGGCGTGAAGAGGATTCGCAGCTTCTGACGGCATTTCCGGCCAGCTCAGCCGGCGTTCCGGCGCTACCCACTTCGGCGGGATCCCGGCGGTCCGATCTCCCTTCCGGCGACGGTGGTGTCGACCACCTTCCCTCCGGCAAGGCTCTGGTGAGGTAAACTCCACTTCCCCCTATTTTATATTATTTTATCTATTATTATTATTATTATTATTATTATTATTATTATTATTATTATTATTATTATTATATATTTATTTAATTTCTTTTATTATTATCATTATATATTTATTTAATTTCTGTTGTTATTATTATTATTATTATTTGGGTGTTATTAATTAATTGTTATATTTATTCATTTATTATTATTTTCTGTTTTCATATATTGTTATTATTTTTTTTTTATTGATATTATTTTATTCTTTATTTGTTATGATTAATTATAATTATTATTGTGATTGTTGTTATATTTTATAGATTATTATTATTATTATTATTTGCATTATTGCTATTATTATCATTATTATCAAATACTATTTGTTATTAATATTATTATTGTATGATATTATTGTTAGCATTTTTATTTTCGTTGGATTATTATAATTGTCATCATATTTTGCATCCTTTAATTCTTCTAATTTAATTCATTTAATCGTTCATTTAACTATTTATTTATTTATTTATTCATTCATTTATTTATCATTTAAGTTAATTTAATCAATTATTGACTTTAATTATCTTCTTTAATTTATGTTATTTTATTCAATTACTTGCTTATTTATTTATTCAATTATTTATTTATTTATTACTAACTGATATTATTTCCCGTCACGGCTATAACTACAAGCGGCATATGCCTTGCCCAGCGAGTATGGTCGAGAAAAGTAGGTTAGAATTTATTTATTTATTCAAAAAATATGTAATTACTATTTTATTTCATTTTATGTATTTGTGGTATGTAATAATAAAACGATTTTCGACCGCTCCTAAAAAGAACCACCACACAAATGTTTTCTACAAAATAAAATATTGGTTAATAAAGCTGGACCAATGTCCTCATTTTCGTCTCGAGCCAAAAGGTTTAACTTGATTTGAGAATTCTATACTCTTTTTGTAAAATGAGTATTTGGGAACCAATGTTCCCGTCTAAATGAACATCCCGATTTATGCTTGTTTTGTACCTTATTTACAATGGGGATTGTATTCCGCCCCTATTTTTGTTGTAACTTAATTTTGGATATTTTATTTTAATAATGCTTTATTTATTAACACTTTTGACATGAATTATTGCGCCTTTTAATTGATTGCATTGTATGGAAAGATGGTGAAATAATAAATTCAAAACTTAATTGTAAAATTAATCAAGGTACGAATAAAGGAGAAGTCCCGAACCTATCTCTGGTCTTTGGTCTCAACGAGGCGAGAGACCCATTTCGATGGGATCTCTAAGACACCTCTTGTGTCCCATCAAAAGACTTAATCAATGAATCCTAGGCTCCAAGGGAGAGAGGTTCACCCTCCAAGACCCCTTTTGGTTGGCCCAAAATGGATAAATGCGTTGTCTTAGGCTCTCCGAGACGAGAGAAACTTTCTCAATGTTCTATTGGGTGGCGACTCCATGAAACCTCCTAGTTGCCAAAAATAGACGCACTTGTAAATATCTTTAAAAGTTGCAAACGGACCCAGAATTGCCCGATCGCCCTCAAGCGGACGGTCAGTGGGGCGGCGGCGGGGTCCGGCGCGCGTCACAGGAGGTTTCATGGAGTCGCCACCCAATAGAACATTGGGAAAGTTTCTCTCGCCTCGGAGAGCCTAAGACTGCGTTTATTATCCATTTTGGGCCAACCGAAGGGGTCATAGAGGGTAAACCTCTGTCCCAAAGGAGCCTAGGATTAACGTCTAAGTCTCGTGACACAAGAGGTGTCTTGGAGGTCTTAGTTCCAACGAGTGATCGGATAGACCTCTCGTCTCTTTGAGCCCAAAGACCAGAGCTGGGTTCGGGACTTCTCATCTATTTCTACCTCGCTCATTTTACGATTAAATTTTGATCTCATTAATTCGCTCTCTCTCCAGACGATGCAATTTAATTAAAAGTGCATTTTACTCACGTGTTAAAGCGATAGATAAATAAATGAATAATAAATAATAAAAAATACAATAACACTAGGAGCGGAATACAACTCCCATTTATAAATGTGCAATACATACATAAGATGGGAGATTATTTATTTTGAGGACTTTGGTCCTCGCATGCATTTATTATAAAAATGATGTTTTTATTGTGGAAATTTTTTCATTGGATGAAAAATAGGACATTGGGTCCTAAAATTTATGAAAATCTCCTTTTATTAAATATAAAACATTTATCAATTTTTATATTTAGCGAGATACAAAAAATGGGGTATATTCATGTACACAAAATAATCAATAAATAAACAAAATGAATGAAATAACTGAAAAGGGGTAGAAAACTAAACCGGTCGGAATCCTCCGAGCATGGTAGATTGCCCCTCAAGCTCATGACAGTCCAAGAAAAACATGTATGCTCACAAAAGTTAATGGGTGTTAATATACAAAAAAATGCAATATAAATAAAACTCTAAGATTTGAGAGAGATAGAAAGAGGAAAAGAAAAAAGGGAGTTTGGAAATATGGAGGCAGAGCCCAGGGACCGCCACTGCCGAGTGACCGATGGGCGTCAGTCAAGGTGACCAACGTGTCCCGTCGCTCACTCGAGGGAGGGCGTCTGTGGAAGGGGTGACCGACCGGCATCGATGAAACAGATGACCCGCCGGTCATCGCTGTCTCAAAAAAAAATGACCGTGAAACTATTTTATAAAGTAAAAACATATTTTTACCGCAAAACGAAGTGAAAAGGGGAGGGCAAAATAAAGGAAGATAAAAGCGAGAAGTCAAAAAGAACAAGAATAAAAATAAAGATGAAATAATAAGGAGAAGAAGTCCGGAATATTTACGCTCAGATAATATCTTGATTGGATTTTTAGTGTCGATCAGAGTCCCGCACGCTCCACGAGAAACAAAAAGAAGGGTCAAGAATGAGGAAAATAGATTGTTTCCTTCTTGATCCTTCAAAAAACTGAGTTTTGGAATCAAAAACTTTAGGAACACTAATTGGATTTGGCTCCTTTTAATGATTTGATTCTTAAACTATTAAAGATTTCTTGAATTTGTGTTTGTTGGAAGAGAGAGAAAACAAGTGTTAATTTTGACAGAGTCTCCCCTTTAGAAATTTTTCCAACCCCTTTCTTGGTGGGAAATGAAAGCTTTTATAGGCCAGGGGTGACCGACGAGCGTCGGTTCCACAGACGGGCATCGGTTTAATCCTACTGACACAAGGATTCAACCGATGGGCCTGCAATTCTCACTGACGGGCATCGGAGAGGTTGCATGCTCTGGGAAATCAGGTTGCGTGCCCCCGGAAAATCAGTCCCTTCGACGGGCGTCGAAAGATCCCATAGGCCATCTGTGATCCGAAGTGACGGTCTTGCCATTGACAGACGGGCAGACCGTCGTTGGAGAAAAAACATCTTTTTAACCCCAAAATTTCCCATTTCCTCCCTCTTTCCTACGAAGACTGAAAGAACACATTTCTCGTGAAGCAGGGGACCAAAACCTCCGAATCTCAACTGTTTGTACGGACTCGGACGTTGATTCCTCATCGGGTAATCTCTGATCCAGACTGCCTCGGGACAGGGTGCTTACAGTTGCCCCCAATTTTGGGGAAAACTAGCGCACGAGTGCCTAGATGATCCAAAATTCAGGGAAAGGAACAACAAAAAAGGAAGAAAAGCGTACCTGTAGCGATTCTTACCTTCAGTACCCCTCGTCAGGTAGACTTCGTCTCAGTCTACTCAACGGGTGGAAACGTCCTTACCGGTCTCGTCTCGACCTATAAGGCGTTGGTGAGATGCAGCATTCTCTAGCTACGACCTCGGTGGGGAGAGCAGTGTTCTCTAACTGCAACTCCGATTGGTGAGATGCGATACTCTCTGACCACAATCTCAAGGTGAAGTTCCCTTGCTAACCCCCATCCGATCTGCAAGGTGCGTAGCACTCTCTGGCTGCCGCGTGAACTGTGAGATGTAGCACTCTCTGCCTACAGTCTTAAGGTGAAGAGCAGTGTTCTCTAACTGCAACTTCGGTTGTGAAGTTCCCTTGCTAACCCCCATCCGATCTGCAAGGTGCATAGCACTCTCTCGTCGTCGCGTGAACTGTGAGATGCAGCACTCTCTGGCTACAGTCTCAAGGTGAAGAGCAGTGTTCTCTAACTGAAACTTCGGTTGTGAAGTTCCCTTGCTAACCCCCATCCGATCTACAAGGTGTGTAGCACTCTCTGGTCGCCGCGGGAACTGTGAGATACAGCGCTCTCTGGCTACAATCTCGGTGTGAAGAGCAGTGTTCTCTAACTGCAACTTCGGCTGTGAAGTTCCCTTGCTAACCCCCATCCGATCTGTAAGGTGCGTAGCACTCTCTGGCGGCCGCGTGAACTGTGAAAATATGAAGTTCAATCTGTCTGTCCTCAGATTGTGATTGATGTCCGTATTTGGACCGGTGTTAAGTAATGTCCCTGTATGGCAAAGGGTTTTGTTAATCCATGTATGAGTTATTCCTTCTCAATATGCTCATAAATGACCTGGTTTTATTATTTATCATCTCATTATCATTATCATTATTTTTATCATGTTTTGTGTCATTGTATTGCTTTTTATCATTTTTCTCATCTTATGATCATTTTGACTTTTGATATGAATGGGTATAAGAGCATACAATCATCTTTAATGCGAATAAAGCATAAATAAAGATAGAAATAAATAAATAAATATATATGCAAAGCTAGAAATAAAAGTTTTCCACTAACATCAGCTTCTGTACAATGTATATACAATCGCGATAACAATGAACAAAATACAAAAAGAATGTCATCCAAACTCCCTGAATGACTATGATGGTGGGTAATCCGTGATCTCCTCATTTGGGTCCTCATCATTCGAGAGATGAATTGGCTCAGGCTGAGGTGGAGGGGGCTGAGTCAGAGGTAGATGCTGAGGCACAGATGGTCCGGCCCCAGAAGCGTGAGTCTGTCTGAACCTAACCTGAGCGTAGCCGTCCAGGAAGGGCTGGGTACACATCCTCATGAAGCTCAAGGTATCAGAAACTGTGCCCCCTAACTGCTTGAAGGCCTGGCTCATCTGGCTGGTCTGCTCACTGGCAGCCTTCCTCATCCGCTCCAGTCTCTGCTCAGTGTGCTCCCTGAACTCTCTCATGGACTTGGAAAGGGGAGGAACGATCCCCTCTATCGCCTGGACCCGAGACCTAAGATAATCAAGTGACTCATCAATCATTGGCAAAGTCACATCCATCCTCTGAGATGCCTGGTCCTGGGATGTCCTCAGATCCTGACCAAGCTGCTCTCTGAGCTCTCTCTATCCCTACACAACCTGCTCCACAAGCCTAGCCTGCTCCACAAGCCTAGCCTACTCGTCCCTAATGCTCTCCACAAGCGGGGCCTGCTCCTGCACCATGTGGTTAATGAGCTTGACCTTCTCGTGGGTCAGACGCTCAATGACCCTGGACTGCTACTGGATAGCAGCCTGTTGCCTGTCCAGTCTCTCATGGGTAGCCCTATCCCTCTCCTCTAATCGACGCTCAAACGCTGTGAACATGGAGGTCAGGAGCCGTGAGATGTCTGGCTGCGGCTGCGACGACTCCTGAGTCGGCTCTGATGGTTGAGCTGCAGAAGTGGATGCCCCCGGGTCATTCCCGAAGTAAGGATGAAACCTCTCAGAGGGCTTGAGGGTGGATCGATGTACTCTGGTGCTCGGTGAGGGAAAAGGAGTCGGTGCCCTGGACGCCGGTGGGGTGCCGAAAAGCTCGTCCATGGTGAACTCCATGTTGAAATCCGACGGAGTCCTGGGCTGCTCCTGCTATGGTAGCGGTGGCGCGATCTGAGGCTGAGGTGGTGAATGGTGCTTCGGGGACTGTGGAGGCTGAGGTGGTGGCTGGTGCTGCGGGGACTGTGGAGGCTGAGGTGGTGGCTGCTCCTGCTCCTGCTCTGGCTTTGGTCCTAAAGGCGGAAGAGCAAAAGCCCGCCTAGTCTCATGGACGGTGAGTAGTCTGAAGGCGTCAGGCTACCCCGGTAGCGGCAAGATCATGCCCATCTGAACTGCAGCTGTCGCGTCAACATAGATCCCCTCGTCCAAGGGTCCTCTGAGCCTATCTGGGGCGTCTCCTAAGCCCAAAAGCAACCTGGTGACAACCCCTCCAACTCTCACCACTGGGGCTGACCCCCTGCCGACTCTAACCATGTTAGCTAGGATCTCGTACCTAACATTGAGGCGCTGGCCTGCCACCATAACCCAGAGGCTCTAGATCTCGGCCGTGTTAAGCGACCCTGGATTACTAGCCCGACCGAGGTACGAGCTGAAAAGCACTCTGTGCAGGTACCGGAGTGCCTGAGAGACCAGTACGGTACTCTTCGCTGTATCGTGATCATACAGCACTCCTGGCAAAGTAATAGCTGCCCAATGGGCGTGCCTCACCGCTCTCTACGGGACTATAACTCCATCACCCGTCGGGAATCCCATCGCCTCCGCGAACCGACGCCTCGTGATTCTAACATGCAGGCCGTCAAACAAAAACTGCACTACGCCCGGCTCGGTGTTCGATCTCTGATACCCTCCATAGTGTAGAGTTGCTAACACCTGCCATGTAGCCTCGGGGAACGTCTGAAATGCGGGAGACAGAAAGTCCATCCACCCAGCACCCTCTATCAGCGCGTCTACCTCGGCGGTCAACCCTAGGGCCTCTAGGAATGGCCTAGATATAAAACGGCTAGCCCGGATCTCTACCTGGGCCAGCGCCTTGTATCTCTGGGCGGACTCATCATCCATCCAGGCCAGGACCTCTACCTCGGGCCGGGCCTAGGGAACTCGTCATCTCAGAGGCATCCTGTAAAAGAAAAGATTATATAAATTAAATTAATTTAATGGAGCGGGCGTTAATAGGCCCAATTCCAAAACAAAAAGCACATTGGACCTCATCTGGGCGATAGCGGCCCAGGTATGACGAGAGAAAGATAAAGAATTGAATATAAAATAAAATCGGGCAGCACCCCAGCAGGGATGTGCCCTACCTCCTGCATGGAAAAACACAAAATGGGCCTCAGGCCCCAACAAAATAATTATATATATATATTCATTAAAAATTTGGGCAGCACCCCGGCAAGGGTGTGCCCCACCTCCTGCACAAAAGGGACAGGCCTCAGGCCCCAACAAACAGCACATATATACCATACTTATATACATTTACTAACATGTGTTAGGAGTTCCTATTTCTAAGGGAACACATTTATAGGCAAAATCATGCAAAGGTTCGACTAATTAGCATGCCAAAATTATATAAAAACTAGCAGCATTTCCTCTTAATTTCTAAGGCAAACTAAAACAATCTACTCATTCTAAAAGCAAAAAGAAGAAGAAGAAAAGGAAATAATTTAAAATTAAAAGAGGAAGTGATTGGTTACTTACCTGTAATTTGCAGAAAATAGTAGAAAATGAAGAAAAGTCTTTCCTTGGATGACCGGTTGAGCAAAAAGGCCTCAAAATGCAAAAAAAAATGAAAAAAAGAAGAAAAAAGAGTGCAGAAAACGACAAAAACTGAGAGGGAGAGGAAAAGAGAAAATGGCAAAACTGTTTGTCCGTCGGTCACAAGGCCCTTATATAGATTTTGTGACCGACGGGCTGGGCATCTGTCGTTCACTATTCCCCATTAAATGAAAAATTAATGCACGTGATGCAATGCTGATGCATGCAAACTGCCAGGTGGACGACTACCGACGGGCAGGCCGTCTCTCTTGAGGCACAGGCAGGCCGTCTGTGGCGCTTCCCTATATATTTCATCAATTTTTCTGATTTATTGTGTCTTCTCATTTTCTCAACATTTCTCTAGCTTTCATCACAAGATGTCCTCTCCTCTCCTCCAGAAGATGTATCGCATCTTAGACGATAACCACACTTGGGAAAACGACACTGTTTCTCCTCTTTCCGGCCTGAAACACCTTCGCAGGGCTAAGGTAGACCACAACCTTCTTCTGGCTGCAACCCATTTCTAGAACCCCCTATTTCACGTCTTCAAGGTTCACGTACCAGGAGTTATGCCCCCTGCCCGAGGAGTTAGCTGCCATTGTCGGTGCCTGGTATCCCCCTAATGCTCTGCCTTGTATCCCACGTTGCGGTTTACTCCAGACTCGAGATATCGCTCTGTCTTTAAGTATAGCCCCTTCTGAAGCTACGCGGTTGGTTCCCCCGGGCTCTACCTTCTCTTTGGAGCCGCTGGTCGAGGCTCTAGACAGATTCCCTGACATCTCCACCTACCAGGTAAGCATCGTATTCTTATTTTGCATGACAAGCTTCTTGACTGTGGCTCCAGGGGGTTTAATCAGCGATCTTCGCCTGTTCGGGGCTTTGGACGATTTCCACCGCGGGCTATCTCCCTTTCACTTATTCTGGCTGAGACCATTCTGGGCTTAGATGCTGTACACTCCAGATCCACCCCCACGTTCACGGCAAGCCCCTTATTGCTCCAGGTATGTCATTTTTTAAAGGTAGTGCATCCCTTATGGATTTTCGCACTAGCTTATCTTGGCGGGAAGTGCGTCCTTTCGGATTTTCACACAACCCTATGCCTTATTTTTGCCTGAAGTAAATCCTACTTACTCCAGTGGCTTTTTTTCTCTTTTTTTATTCAGGTCTGGCTGGAAGAGAAGTTGAGAATGTTGTCAGAGCCACCTCCCCGAGTCATTGCGCAGTACTCTTCGAAACACTTCCTCCCGCATCGATGGCTGTATACATGCACCACTGCTGATGAAGGCATTGCTAGATTTAGCGAGCTGTCGGATGACGATACCAGCTTCATGTCTGCCTGGCTACCTCTGTCCCATGCGATCATTGATTGACCATCGGGGTGTGTTCCCCTCTTTGGGCTCCGTCAGGCTACTTTCAATATCACAGCTCGGTGTGCTCGCCCGCTTGGGATGATCCAGGATGTGGTGAGGGTCCCACTATCTTTTCGGGGAGGAGCTCTTTCTGCTGCCTTTGCTTCTCGGTATCATGAACTGTGGAGCCGACTACCGGTGAAGACTGTCATTCCTAGGTTCGGAGCTCATTCTGCGGCTTCCACTAGCGAGTACAAGAGATGGGTCCTCAGCCCGGCATCTGACAATAGGACGCGAAGACTCAAGCATCTGACTGGCGAGAGCAGCAGAAGGACCTAGCATAGTTTACATATGTACAATTTTTGAGTAATACATTTCTTTTTAATGCAGAACTAGAAAATGACGGAAATGAGAAGAATAATTCTTATTTTATTTCACGAAATTGTGTAGATTTCCATAGAATTTCAGCATACATGGTCAGTTTTGACATTAACTCGACTGCGCATGCCCTATGAATACATGACACCAAATTTTAACAGCATCGACTTCTATTACCAACCGGCCCTCTCGGGTTTTCACGCTTGGACATTTTCTCTCGTTCCTCTAATTTTTGCACAGGATGCCTTTTTTCGGTTTGCACAGGGTTGCCTTTTTTCAATTTTCGACCCGCGGGGCATTTTATTCTCTTCTTTTTATTTTTAGTCTTTAGCCATGGAACCTTTTGAGTCTGTCGACATTGATCGGTTCCTTGAACTCATTACCATCGCTATCCGATAGAATTGCAGCTCCTTTAGACAATAGCTTCTTGAGGATAAACGGACCTTCCCAGGTTGGTCTAAATTTTCCTCTGATATCTGGTACCCCTGGCCTCATCTGTTTGAACACCAAGTCCCACTCCTTCAGTGGATGCTTTTTCACCTTCTTCTTAAATGACCTGGCCAGCCTCTTCTGATAGATCTGATTATGATAGCAAGCTTTCAGCCTACTCTCATCTAATAAGTTCAAATGCTGTAACCTCAGTTGTGCCCATTCGGCCTCCGGAATCTGAGCTTCCATGACTACTCTCAGCGATTTGAGCTCTACTTCGACTGGCAGTACCGCCTCTGTCCCATAAACCAGAGAATACGGCGTAGCGCCCGTAGATGTCCTCACCGTCATTCTGTAACCCCACAGTGCAAAGGGTAGCTTCTCTACCCAGTCCTTGTAGGTTTGGACCATCTTGGCTAGGATCTTCTTCACATTCTTAATAGCGGCCTCTACTGCCCCGTTAGCTTGTGGTGGATAGGTAGAGGATTTATGGTGCTCGATTCCATAATTCTCAAGAAGCTTCCTGGTTTCCCCCATGAACTACACCCCATTATCAAACACTATGTTATGTGGGAGGCCGTATCTGTAGATCAGATTTCTCTCAATGAACTTGGCCATGTCTCTTGCGTCGATCTTCTTGAAGGATTCCGCCTCTACACATTTTGTAAAATAATCGATTGTGACTAATATGTATCTGTGCCCATTGGATGCCGTAGGGCGGATCTCTCCAATAATGTCTATTCCCCAAGCAGCAAATGGCCAAGGCGACGTTAGGCTGTGTAGCTCTGACACTGGCAAGTGCCTTAAATCTACGTACTACTGGCATAGCCGGCACTGCTTGACATATTTTGAGCAATCGTTGTCCATCGTAAGCCAATAGAAGCCTTGCCTTATAATCTTCTTTGCCAGGGTTAACCCATTCATATGAGCCCCACAGACGCCTGCATGGGTTTCTTCCATCACCCTTCGGGCTTTTCTTTCGTCTAAGCACCTGAGCTGGATACCATCTGCCTACCTTTTGTATAACACCCCGTCTAAGGATATGAACTGAGTGGATAGCCTTCGGATCATCCTCTGATCTTTCCTGGTAGCTTCCTCTGGAAATCGCGCATTTTCCAAATAATTCATGATGTCAAAGTACCATGGCTTTCCATCTGCTACTTCTATTTCCATTATTAGTTTGATCTCGAAGCTCGGCCTCTCAAAACTCGAAATTAGGATGGGCTTCATAGCTATCCCTTTAGGATTATCCCATATCGACACCAGAGTTGCCAGTGCATCTGCCAGACGATTCTCCTCTCTCGGCACAAAGCAGAACGTACAAGTCTCGAACTGCCGACATAGCTCCTTCAGATATTTAACATAAGGTACCAGCCGCTCCTCCTTCACAGCCCACTCACCTCGAATTTGGCTGATTACCAAGGATGAGTCACCAAAAACCTCTACGTTCTTTGCCCCCAAGGCAGCTAAGGCTTCTAACCCGAAGGTGCACGCTTCATATTCAGCTTCATTATTGGTGACCCTGTACCTCAACTTCTTGGCCAACGGGAGCTTTTCATCATCTGGGGTCGTCAAAATGATTCCAACTCCTGCCCCCTTGTTATTTACGGCCCCATCAAAATATAACTACAAAATTGCATATACATCCCATTAGAGCCTTAGAATACGTTAGTTTGGTCCCTTTTTGAACCCCGGTGCATTCTCGAAGCGCGACCCTATGTTCACTCAATATAGGGAAGTGTTAAGGATAACTACCAGCCCAAGTCTCGTACCATATGGTATATCAAAGGGTGACCCGATCGGTCGTTATGCTCGTGATGAGCTAGACCCGTCAGTAGGGACCATGCTTGGGTAGCCCTAAAGTAACACCACCCATGACCAAAGCTCATGTAGTGGCCGTAGATACTTTCCCTAGGTAATATGAACTATAATTCTGTGCTTGTTGTTTGGATCCTTACATATTGGTAATGTCCAAATGTGTTGTTTGGTTACCTAGCCAAGGGTTCTCATACCCCGGTAGGGCCATGCCAATTTTCGGACTATCAAAATATGTAATGATCATCACCCATGCGCTTGTGCATTAGTTGAGGAGTGATATGTTGCCGGATTTTTACTGTGCACCATGCGCGTTCATTGGGTCCCCGGTTGACCCATGGGCTGATCCCGCCTAGGAAAGAGACTGTGACCACGTGTGTGGGAGTTATAAGGGTGGAGGTGACCTATCTACTTGTATGTGTTCTGTGGATGTTGCACATCACGAGCATGCATTCCATCACATCCATGCATCATTCTGACTCTTTGTTTGTGCAGCCATCATAGATCTGCCTAGGTGGACAAGAGGACCGACGGGTAGGTTGATCAGGAACCCAGAGTTTGAGCTGTCAGAAAAAGGAAGTTTTTTAGAATTTAGTTCAGAAGCCAGTCACATCACTTCGAAGATGTCAAACAAACAGAAAGGAGCTGATACCACTAGGGCGATGATTGTCGAGGAAGTGGGAAAGAGAATCGAGGAATTCGAGGCCCGAATGTTGGCCATGATGGGAAATCTTACTGCCACTTTAGCACCGCGAGCAGGGCAACAGGCTAGTGCCTCGACTGGAGTGCAGGAGGAAAAAGAGGAGAGTAGACCGAAGCCCTTAGTAGCAGTTGATCCACCTGTAATAGAGCCGAGAGCCCCAGCACCGGTTGAGCATAAAGAAGGCCCTAGATCCGAGGTAGACCCATGGGATGAGCCAGAAGAGCAGACTGTAGCCAAGGGAAAATCACCTAGGGTAGAAGACGAGGTGTGAAAAAAGATGGAAGAAAGGTTGAAGCCATGACGAAAATGCTAAAGATAGGGGGAGGAATGAATCTTGGGGATAGAGAGCTGGATGGTAACGATTTGCTACCCCAGAATTTCAAGATGCCCAACATTCCTAAGTTTGACTGTACTTCAGACCCCACGGCTCATATAAAGCAATATTCCCTGGTGACGAAGGGCACCACCCTGACGAAGAGGCAAAAAGTTGAGTACTTTTGCCTGAGTTTAACTGGCCCAGCAGTGGACTGGTATCACGGTTTAGATCGAAGGACAAAAGAAAACTGGGAGTTATTGACCGAAGAATTTCTCAGACAGTACGATTGCAATACTAGGATGGAGATAACTCTGAAGGACTTGGAGCTTTTGCAGCAAAAGGCAGGAGAATCTTTCCATGAGTACCTCACCCGTTGGAGAAATAGAGTAATGGAAATAAAGTGAAAGCCGGATACCCTGGACCAGATTCGACTGTTTATCCGAAATGCTAGCCATTATTTGAGAGAGGGACTGAGGATGAAAGGCTTACGAGATTGGGAATTCTTAAAAGATATTGCTATAGAAGTTGAGGGAGAATATCTCAAAAAGAGGTCTAATAATGAGAACTATGTTAAGAAAGGCTATGGCAACCCAGGGGCAAGCAAACCTGCAGGCTCCATCAGCAGCAACAAAAGTGGGAGGACGGTGATAACTTCAATATAGTATTTAGTTTTGATAGTATTTTTATATGATTTTTGGGTATTTAGTTGTGTTTAATGTCATGTTATGTTTCTTTTATGTTAATTTTGTTAATCTTAGCCAAATTGGAATTTTGATGCATTTTAGATAACTAATTGATTAAAATTTTGTGCCTTTGTAGATTTTTGCTCAAGGGGTTACGGTCACAATGAATTGGTTGTGACCGTGACATAAGAAGAATTGCAAACAGTAGCTGAAATCACATGGGTCACGGTCACAATGGATTTTATTATGACCGTGACATAATTCTTGTTCAGGCATAATGCAAGGGATGAAGACCTCACGGTGACAACAAAGTTCATTGTCACCGTGACATAATTTGTTCCTGGACAGAAGCAAAAATTGAAGACCTCACGGTGATAATGAAATTCATTGTCACTGTGACCCATCTCTTGTGCGTGAAAGGAAATTGAAGATCTTGATACCTCACGGTGACAATGAAATTCATTGTCACCGTGACCACTCTGAGACTATAAAAATGCACGTTTCTGTTTAGCTAGGTTTTCAAATTTTTTAGTTAGTTTTTGATTTTAGTTTTGGCGGCTGAGATTTTCTGAGTTATTCTTCTGCTCTAAACTTCAGTTTTCAATCTTGTTTTGAGTTTTCAATTAGAAATTGAGAGTAATTTTCATTAGATACACAGTTTAATTTCCAGAGATTGTTATTTTTAGTTTTCAGAATTTTAGTTTAATTCTCCATTGATGATCTGAAGAAGAAGTCTGAAGAATGTGGGATTCAACAGGGATTTGCATCTCAATGAATTTCAGGGTTTATTCTTTCCTTTATTCTTTTCATTTTGTAATGGATTGTGAGTAGTCTTTTAGTTGTTTAGGGGATCTCTGAATCTCCTACCTATGATATGAATAATGGATAATTTTTGAGTTTATATATGAATGAAGGGTTTATTTCACTTGTTATTATTGTCAAATCATGAGATGTATATTTTCGAATTAATTTCCTGTTTTGATGAATGATTTAATTCATGTATCTTAATTGGTTATTGAATTGTATGATTGAATGTCATGATCAATTATCTTCAGATTTTCTATCGTGTTTACTATATCATTTGGACTGCTCCAGAAGGGAATCCATATGTGCAGGTTTTCATGGTTTAAGATTGGAGTGAGGAGTGAAAAAATTAGGTTTTGGGTTGTTTGGCTCCGGAATGGGAAAGCAAACCAATCTTAGGATTTTAAACCCGTGCTTAGGCTAGCTGTATGGCTTGCTCCGGAATGGGACGTCATGTAATTAGAGTAGCTTGCTCCGGAATGGGACGCTTGGGTTAAGAGGGTTATCCCGATTTCGTTCATATATGTTTTCTTTATGTGCTTTGATTCATATTTTGGTATGGGGTGGATGAGTGAACCTGAGCAACGCTTGTTTATTTTGAATCCTTATTTTGTTATTTTTTCCATCATTTTATTTCTTGCAATTATTGCTGTTAATTTAATTTGATTAATTCTTTTTGTTTATTTTTGTTACTTAAATTCTTTGTTTTTAATCAATAGTTAACTCATTCAATTCAACAACTGGGAATTCTTTAGCATACATTTAAGTGTCATAACTTGCATACTTAGTCCCTTGGGTACAATAACTCGGAGTCTTAAAAATTCTCCATTATATTACTTGCTGATTCTGTACACTTGCTGAGGTCGCGTCAAGTTTTTGGCGCCGTTGCCGGGGACTGGCGTTGTTTTAAGTTTTGATTATTTTTTGTGTGTGTTTTTCAGTTTTTTTTTTTATTTTCATTTTCATTTTTTTAATTTTTATTTTTGTTTATTCTTTTCAAGTAGTTGTTGTGGTGCATGAGCAGATTGAGACAGGAACAAATAGCACCCTACGATCCTGAAATCGAGAGGACTTTTCATCAATGAAGGAGAGCTAACAGAGAATATAACATGGACAACAATCCTCCTCCTATTGGTGAAGTTCTTCTCGAGAACAAACAAGTGCCGAGGGCACAAGATGAAAATCTGGGAAATTATAGAGAAGAGGTCCCGAGGCAGAGGACAATAAGGGATTATGCAGTACCAAGATGGAATAAGGATAATCGGACGATTGTGCTGCCAAGGGGAGTGCAGTTTGAGCTTAAACCAGCCACCATCAATATGGTACAGAGGAATCAGTTTTTGGGTTCAGAAGTGGAAGATCCCACACAGCACTTAGACATATTCTTAGAGGTCAGTGATACGGTTCAAATTCCTGGAGTGTCATCTGACTCAATAAGATTAAAGTTGTTCCCTTTCACATTGATTGGAAAAGCACGTGAATGGTTACAAATGCTACCTAGACAGTCGATTAGATTATGGGACCAGTTACAGGAGAGATTTTTCATGAGATTCTTCACTTCGACAAAGACTGCGAATATCCGTAATAGTATATTGGGTTTTAGTCAAATGAGTGAGGAGCCATTCCATGAAGCCTGGGAAAGGTTTAGAAGGCTGTTGAGAAGCTGTCCACACCATGATATAGCCATATACCACCTGATGACAACATTTTATTCTGGGGTTACAGCACAGACAAGATCTTTATTGGATGCTTCATCAGGAGGGTCATTCATGAATAGACTACCAGAGGAAGCTTTTCATCTGTTAGATGAAATGGCGGCAAATGATGCCCAATGGTCTAATCCTAGGTCAGTTCCGGAAAGACAAGGGATACACACTGTGGATGAGGTATCGATGCTGAAGGCACAGATTGAGTCCATGAGGAAGGAGATAAGTAGTTTGAAAGTGCAGAATGTAGCTTCTGTGGCTCAAGAGAGTGGATGGTATAAAAGTGGGCAATCTAGTCAAGAGAGTGGGGCAATGGGGGATATAAATGCCATAGGAGATTACAGAAGGAATGACCCCTACAGCAACACATATAATCCGGGCTGGAGAAATCATCCAAACTTCTCTTGGAAGGATGGAAATCCAAATGCTTCATCCTCTCAACCACAAGTTAGACCTCCCTTCAACCAAAACACTCATCAGAACCAAGGGCAGCTGTATCAACAACCATATCCAGCCCATCACAACCAAGGGCAACAATACCAACCACCGGGATACCAACCGAGGCCACCGGTGCAAGAAAATAAGCCAAATCTGGAAGACATGTTAGCTACTTTCATAAACAGTCAACAACAGTTTGTAAATAGCCAGCAGCAGTTCATGGCTAATCAAGAGTCAAGGTGGAAATCTCAAGAGCAGTGGAACCGGAACCAAGATGCTTTCATGAGGAATTTAGAGACTCAAGTGGGACAGCTGGCAAATTCCATGTCTCAAAGACAACCGGGAAGATTTCCTTCGAATGTGGACCGGAATCCAGAAGAGGGAGCTAAAGCAATCACACTGAGAAGTGGTAAGGAAGTGGTACCGAGAGAAGACCAAGGTAAAAATTCTTCATCATCAGAAAAGAAGGAGCCGACACGGACGGTAAGTAACTCTAACTCTAGGGTAGAAGTTAATGAAAATGCTCCTAAAAGTGATAAGGGTAAAAGTTTAGTGAATCCGAGGGTAGAGGATCTTGATATAAATAGACTGCCATTTCCTGCAGTTGCTAAACAGGAAAAGAAAAATGAGCACAAGGCTAGGTTTCTAGAAATGTGTAAGTAACTGCACATTAATTTACCATTTGCTGAAGCTTTAGCTCATATGCCTAACTATGCTAAATTTATGAAAGAATTATGTTCTAATAAATAGAAATTAGAAGGGCATGGAACTGTACAGCTTACAGAAAATTGCAGTGCTATAATTATGAACAAGATCCCTGAGAAATTAGAAGATCCAAGTAGCTTTACTTTACCCTGTGCTATTGGTGAAGATTTTTATGGTAATGCTTTATGTGATTTGGGTGCCAGCATAAATTTGATGCCTTATTTTATTTGCAGGAAGCTTAATCTTGGGGACCTCAGGGAGACGGGAATGAGACTCCAACTTGCAGATAGGTCAGTGAGGCGGCCCAAAGTAGTGATAGAAGATTTGTTATTGAAGGTGGGGAAATTCATTTTCCCAGTGGACTTTATGGTGATGGAGATGGAAGAGGATATGAAGGTGCCACTGATAGTGGGGAGGCCGTTTTTAAACACAGCAAAGGCATTGATCGATGTTCATGGTCAAACGGTCACCCTACGGTTCAATAATGAGGAGTTAGTAGTAGATATGAACAAGGATCACAAGTATCCATCAGGGATATGGAGGAGTCTGTTTATTTTGTAGATGTAATAGACGAGTGTGTGGAAGAAGTGCAGGAAAAAGTGGTTGGAGCTGATCCAGAAAATTAGTGTTTGTTACATTTAGTGGAAGGAGAAGAAGTGGAAGAAGAGATGAGGGGAGAAGCAATAGGAATTGTGGAGATAGAAGATGGAAAGGATGAATCAAAGAATGAAGAGTTTAACCCTAAAAAGGGGGATTTAAATTCTGAACTTAAACCTCTCCCCTCTCATTTGAAATATGTGTTTTTAGAGAAAGATCAGAAACCAGTAATCATATCTTCTTTGTTGTCAGGTGATGAAGAAAAGCTGTTGTTAGAGGTGCTAAAAAAGCACAAGGGAGCCATTGGATGGGAAACCTCAGATTTGAAGGGGATTAACCCAAGTTACTGCACACACATGATCCCAATGGAGGAGGAATGCAAGCCGGTAGCTCAGCCTCAGAGAAGACTCAACCCGGCCATGCAAGAGGTAGTAAAGAAGGAGGTACTCAAACTCCTTGATGCAGGTATAATCTACCCTATTTCTGATAGTAGATAGGTTAGCCCAGTGCAGTGTGTACCGAAAAAAGGGGGGATGACAGTGGTAAAGAATGAACTGAATGAACTGATTCCAACTCGTACAGTTACGGGTTGGAGAGTCTGTATTGATTATAGAAGGTTGAATATTGCCACTTGAAAAGACCACTTCCCTTTGCCGTTTATTGATCAGATGCTAGAGAGGTTAGCAGGTAATAGGTTCTACTGTTTTTTAGATGGGTATTCGGGATATTTGCAGATTCCTATAGCCCCTGAGGATCAAGAGAAAATGACCTTTACCTGCCCATATGGCACATTTGCATATAGAAGAATGCCCTTTGGGTTATGTAATGCACCGGCTACGTTTCAGCGGTGTATGATGGCTATTTTCCATGATTTTATAGAGAAATTTATGGAGGTATTCATGGATGACTTCACTATATATGGGGCTAATTTTATGAGCTGTCTAAAACATCTTGATTTTGTGCTAGGGAGGTGTGAAAAGACTAACCTAGTTTTAAATTGGGAAAAATGCCATTTTATGATGAGAGAGGGCATTGTGTTAGGGCATAAAATTTCAGAGAGAGGAATAGAAGTGGATAAGGCAAAAGTTAAAGTAATAGAGAAGTTACCGCCTCCGACGAGTGTTAAGGGCATAAGGAGTTTTTTAGGACATGCAGGGTTTTACCGGCGTTTTATTAAAGATTTTTCAAAAATTGCTAAACCCCTGTCTAATTTACTCATGAAAGATGCTGTCTTTAATTTTGATAGTGAATGCTTACTAGCTTTTGAAACGTTAAAGCAATGGCTTATTTCAGCTCCGGTGATTATATCTCCGGATTGGACTACGCCGTTTGAACTAATGTGTGATGCTAGTGATTATGCAGTGGGAGCGGTACTGGGACAGCGTCGGGATAAGATATTCTGTGCAATTTATTATGCTAGTCACACTTTAACAAGAGCACAGGTTAATTACACCACCACAAAGAAAGAACTTCTTGCAATTGTGTATGCATTTGAGAAGTTCAGGCCATATTTTCTGGGTGCAAAAGTTGTGGTGTGGTTGCCAAGAAGGAATCCAAACCGAGGCTGATTCGTTGGGTGCTGCTATTGCAAAAGTTCGATTTAGAAATTAAGGATAATAAGGGCACTGAAAACTTCGTGGCAGACCATTTGTCAAGAATGGAAAACGACCATATTGAAAAGGGGAAAATTTTAGTTTTATTTCCTGATGAACACATTTGTGCTTTATTTGCTTGTGACACTTTTGTTCCTTGGTTTGCTAACATAGCAAATTTTCTTGCGGGAGGTTTTATGCCTAAAGATTTTACTTGGCAGCAAAAGAAGAAACTGCGAGCTGATGCAAGACAATAAATTTGGGATGACCCCTACCTTTTCAGATTATGTGCTGATCAAGTTTTAAGAAGGTGCATCTCAGATGAGGAGACGGGTGCAATCATCACAGCTTGTCACGGTGGAGAAGCTGGTGGACATCATGGGCCAAATAGAATGGTAATGAAAATTTTATCTTCTGGTTTTTATTGGCCTACAATGTTTAGAGATGTTAAATTTTATGTGACGACTTGTGATAGATGCCAGAGGGTAGGAAACATATCTAAGCGAGATGAGATGCCTCTGACAAACATGCTTGAGCTAGAACTATTTGATGTATGGGGAATACATTTTATGGGACCTTTTTCGATTTCGTATGGGTTTGAATATATTCTGGTGGCAGTGGATTATGTGAGTAAATGGGTCGAAGCTATAGCCACTAGAACTAGTGATGCTAAGATTGTTTTAGAATTTTTGAGGAGAAACATATTCACGCGGTATGGAGCCCCTAGAGCCATTATAAGCGATGGTGGTAAACATTTTGTGAACCACCAATTTAAGGCTTTATTAAAGAAATTTGGTGTTAGGCATAAGGTCACAACCCCTTATCATGCTCAGGCTAATGGTCAAGTTGAAGTGTCTAACAGGGAGTTAAAGGCCATCTTGGAAAAAACGGTCAATTCATCTAGAAAAGATTGGTACCTTAAGTTAGATGATGCTCTATGGGCCTATAGGACAGCATTCAAGACACCGATAGGGATGTCCCCTTTTAGGTTGGTTTATGGGAAGTCCTGTCACCTCCCAGTGGAATTAGAGCATAAAGCTTATTGGGCTATCAAATTTTTGAATTTTGACCTTGAGAATGCAGGTAAGTGCTGGTCTTTGCAGTTAAATGAACTAGACGACCATCGATTTTGGGCCTATGATCATGCCATGAGATACAAAAAAAAAATACGAAGAAGTGGCATGATCGAAAGCTGGTCAGAAAGGAAATTACACCTGGAATGCGAGTGCTTCTTTATGACAGTAGGCTGCGGTTGTTTCCTGGTAAGTTGAAATCGAGATGGAAGGGACCCTATGAAGTAGTGGCAGTTGATAAGTTTGGAGTGGTGACATTGAAGCACCCGCGGTTTGAGAATGAATTCAAGGTGAATGGACATCGTGCGAAGCCGTATTTTGAATCTACATTTGATAGTGCTTCCACGATCGTCACTCTTGCAGATCCTTGACGGTTTTTAAAAGTCCGGCTGTGGACTTGTTAAATGCAGAACTACTTCTTATCTTTGTTTCTTTTTATCGTTTGATGGTATTTTCTTTTTAGGAAGTTAATCTTGTTTCGTTTTGTAAATTTTATGTTCAGAAGAGAAATTATGTTTTGTTGGAGACTTTTCAAAGTAGTAGTAGCTAGAAATTTTGAGAGATTGATGATATTTTGGCAAGTGTGCAGGTGGTCACGGTGACAATGAATTCATTGTGACCGTGGCCAACGGAAGTTACATTCTGGATTATGGTTGGTGCACATGTCACGGTGACAATGAATTTCATAGTGACCGTGACCATCGGGTAAGTAGCTTTCTGTTTTGAGGTGTGCACATGTCACGGTGACAATGAAATTCATTGTCACCGTGAGGTAGAGTAAGTTACATTTTGTTTTCAAACTGGGTTATGTCACGGTGACAATGAAACTCATTGTGACCGTGACATAATGCACATTCAATTCTATTTTCAAATTGGGTTATGTCACGGTGTCAATGAAACTCATTGTGACCGTGACATAATGAGCATTCGATTCTGTTTCCAACATGGGTTATGTCACGGTGCCAATGAAACTCATTGTCACCGTGACCCCATGGCGGTTCAATTCTGGATTGCAATTTTTGGGTATGTCACGGTCACAATGAAACTCATTGTGACCATGACCCCGCGAAAAGATCTTTTAAAATCTCAGTTTTCATTTATTATTTCTCACTTTCCCACACCTCATTCACTCTCACCGTGCACTGTTTGTTCTTCCCTGCATTCTCTGTGTTTCTTTTCTCTCTTTTAGACCACCATTCCGGATAATCTACAATAAGTAAGTAATTTTACTCTTTCTTTTTCTTTCTATTTTTGCATTTATTTTTTTTCTCGTGTTGTTCTTTTCCCTGTTCTTGTTTTCTACCATAGCGGTATGTTAGAAGTCTCCATATTCCACACCACTTAGAATTTACTTCTGTTTATGCTCTAAATTTATGTTGGGGGTGTTCTCAATTCATATCTTCATTCTCAATTTCAATCTCTGATGTTGAATCCATGAACGAGTTTGGGTTGGGATGTTAGGGCAGTTGGCTGTGTGCATGATTTAAGTTGACATTTTTCTTCAAATTCTTGGTAAGAATGGAAATTGCTAGGTTTTACTTGTTTGCTTTGTACTGTAATGCCTCGTTTTGAAATTGTGGGTTGTTAGTATGATCTGTGGGCTTCAATTTAGTCAGTTAACTATCTGCATACCAGGTGTTTGACGAAATGTTTGAATGAATGGTTTTCCTATTTTTTTCCAATTCCTGCCAATTTGAAATGCCAAGATTCTTTCGCAATAATGTTCAAATGAGTTTGTTGTTCTCATTTATCATTTTTGCCTTTTGACAGTAGCTCAAATTCCCTTAACCCTCTATTGAGTTTTGCTACTAGTGATTCTGGGTTTAACACTGAATTTGCTCATCATTTTTGCTGAATTGTGCTTTTTTCATTTGCATTCTTCTTGTATTATTGTATCTTTTATATTATTCATGTGGAATTGAAAGATTGTTTAACAAGTTAGCAGGAGCTTGACATTATGCTTTATTTTTAAAATCAATTGCTGTTGATGCCCATCGCATGCTATTGAAATTGATTTTTCCATGTTGTGCAGTGGCTCCTAAGCGCAAAAGCTCTGCTCTTGCTTCCAGCTCCATCAGCCCACCCCCGAGCCAACAATCGGTAGATATTTCGAAGGTCCCTAAGTGGGTACCGGGACCAAAGAAAGATGTATATGCTTTGTTCTCCAAGTGCTCCTATGTCCCGACGACATATTTTGATTTTGATCTGTTGCAGAAGCTCGGAATCAGAAATCAAATTCAACAATTCATAGCCAACATCGGTTGGGAGAGGGTTTTCTTAACCCAGGAGAAGGTTTATCCGCAATTGACACGGGATTTTGCGTCGACTGTCACCTGTCGACCGGGACGCGACCTTGCCCAAGACCCAAGTTGGTTGGATGGAACATCTTACAATCTTACTTTTCATCAATTTTCCGAATATCTTGGTTTTCCACACTTTGTTCCCGACTGCTTCGAGGATTATGATAAGGATGCTGCTTGGGCCACTATTCGAGACACGGCTACAGCTACCACGTATGTCTTGGACAAGACGAAATCCCACCATTTGGACGACCATGTTCTGCACATCATCCATAGATTTTTCTCACTTTCTTTCCTCAGCCATGTCAATTCGGCGGGTCAGGTAAACTTACCCGAAGCTTTGTTTCTTGCTTGCATGGTTCGGGGTGTTAGAATAAATGGCACTACTCATTTTTAGCATAAATTGGAGGAGATGCAATGGCATCCAAAGAAAGTGAAAAAAATAGCACTAGGGGGATTCGTCACAATAATAGGCAAGTGGGTTAACCATCCATTGGGCAAGTACAAGGTTTTATCTTCTATTCCTGTAATTGATGATAAAATGCTAAGGAATATGAAAGTCATAGTAAAAGATCTAACAAGAGCGGATGGTTATCGGTTATTAACCCGTGAGGAGTATTTACATGGAGTTGAGCAGGGTTTAGGCGGTTTACCTCATGAGCATGAGGACGACCCTGAGGCACCGGTCCCTCCTGCACCAGAGCCTGCGCAATTATCATCGCAGCAGTATGACGCTCTGATGGCACGCATGGACACAATCGCCGCATCAATGGACACCATCTCCACCTCTCAGGCAGCCATTCAGTCCTATATGGACCAGATTCTCTTGGCAGTTTCCTCCTGGTCTGCGCGATTTGATGCCCAGTTTCCACCACCCCCATCAGATCAGTAATCAGGGAGACTTCTTATCTTTTGTTTTTATTTTTGTTTATTTTATTTTTATTTTTCTTCTTGATATGTAATATTATTACTTGCTGGGGACAACAAGTTTTTATTTGGGGGGTAGGAGAAATTAACCTCATATATATATGTAATTAACAGCCGTTTATGTATGATGCATGTTTATTTCTGTTTTAGTTTCTTTGTACTTTATTGTCGTTGCCTGAATATCTTTATCTCAGCTTGGCTTAACCTCAGTTATTCCTGTTGTGAATGTTTTGAACTTTAATTAGAGAATGGTCTATCTTAAAAACTGATCTTAGCAAATGAGTAGTTGGAAGTTTTAGAAGAAAATTGAAATTGAACCTCAATCAGTCATATATCTTGTGATTTCCAATCTTTTATGCACTAGAGGCTCATTTGGAAAAATTTGAAAACTCCAATGCGTAAAAGCTTTTAAGTGAGAAAATGTTAGGATAGTTAGAACCTTCCTCATCACCCTTCAAAACATGATAACAACTTAAACAAGTTTAGGACATGATTAAGGCAATTTGTTTCTTTAATAACCACTTTCAAATAGCTTTAGACCTACCTGTTTATGTTATTTCCATTGCTAGCCCAATTGAGCCAATTTGGTATGCTAAAAGCATACTACGCAATTTTCTTATTACACTCTTAATTAACCATTTAGCCTAAATGCCTTTGCCTACCCTTTGCTAAGAATTGCCCACACTAGGATTGGGTTGGAATATCATTGAAAGTTGAATAAGGGTATCTATTGTTGAAATAGTGGAAGTGTGAGAAGAATTGTTGAATTTTGTGGGTGTTATTTAGTATGGTGTTAAACTTTCCCTTATTAGAAAAAAAAATGGGTATAAGAAAATCTAGACTTTGGGTACCCTAGTTGAAAAAAAAAAAGAAGAAAAAAGAAATAAAAATGAAAAATGAAAGTTTAATGAGTTTTGTTATTTTTAGTTAATTTTGATGTATTGAATATAGAAAAATTCAAGTGTGGGGTACCTTTGAGTAGAAGAAGACATACTCATATTTTCGGATAATTGGGTTTAAAAGTGAATTAAAAAGGGAAGTTCATCACATTGTTGTTTTGAGTTCGATGTATTTTATGTATGGGGAAGTTTAGACAACATTGGAAATTATGGGTGAATTGAAGGTAGGTCATGGACAATCTTGTTCAGTTTTGGGTAGTTAAAATTTTAGGTAGAGTGGCTAATTCTTTACTTGAATTCTTTAAATTTTCTTGTTAGCCAATACCCTAACCCAACATTACAACCTTCGAATAAGCCCTTTTGATCCTGTTCTTGATTTGAGTTGTTTAAGTGGAGATGACCCTTGTGGTTCCGGTGCTAAAGGAGAGGCGTATGATTATCCTGAGTTTTAAGTGCGAAACCTGTATGCAGATTCATTTGCATATTTAATTTCTTTGCTCAATTGCTGGAATGCATTGGTTATTTTGTTTTGAAAAGAGAAAATTGGTTTTGAGCCTAGCACACACACATGTGAAATTATTTGATATAAATTGATTTGAGGATTTGTAGCTAAGACCCTTCTACTTGGTGCTGTAATTGTTGTTAAGTTTTCGTATTCTGAGTTAGAGTTTAAAATTCAGGAATGTGGATAGTTCATTTACTTGAGGACGAGCAAAGTCTAAGTGTGGGGTATTTTGATAACTTCAATATAGTATTTAGTTTTGATAGTATTTTTATATGATTTTTGGGTATTTAGTTGTGTTTAATGTCATGTTATGTTTCTTTTATGTTAATTTTGTTAATCTTAGCCAAATTGGAATTTTGATGCATTTTAGATAACTAATTGATTAAAATTTTGTGCCTTTGTAGATTTTTGCTCAAGGGGTCACGGTCACAATGAATTGGTTGTGACCGTGATATAAGAAGAATTGCAAACAGTAGCTGAAATCACATGGGTCACGGTTGGATTTCATTGTGACCGTGACGTAATTCTTGTTCGGGCAGAATGCAAGGGATGAAGACCTCACAGTGACAACAAAGTTCATTGTCACCGTGACATAATTTGTTCCTGGACAGAAGCAAAAATTGAGGACCTCACAGTGACAATGAAATCCATTGTCACCGTGACCCATCTCCTGTGCGTGAAAGGAAATTGAAGATCTCGATACTTCACGGTGACAATGAAATTCATTGTCACCGTGACCACTCTGAGACTATAAAAATGCACTTTTCTGTTTGGCTAGGGTTTCAAATTTTTTAGTTAGTTTTTGATTTTATTTTTGGCGGCTGAGATTTTCTGAGTTATTCTTCTATTCTAAACTTCAGTTTTCAATCTTGTTTTGAGATTTCAATTAGAAATTGAGAGTAATTTTCATTAGATACATAGTTTAATTTCCAGAGATTGTTATTTTTTGTTTTCAGAATTTTAGTTTAATTCTCCATTGAAGATCTGAAGAAGAAGACTGAAGAACGTGGGATTCAACAGGGATTTGCGTCTCAATGAATTTCAGGGTTTATTCTTTCCTTTATTCTTTTGATTTTGTAATGGATTGTGAGTAGTCTTTTAGTTGTTTAGGGGATCTCTGAATCTCCTACCTATGATATGAATAATGGATAATTTTTGAGTTTATATATGAATGAAGGGTTTATTTCACTGGTTATTATTGTCAAATCATGAGATGTATATTTTCGAATTAATTTCCTGTTTTGATGAATGATTTAATTCATGTATCTTAATTGGTTATTGAATTGTATGATTGAATGTCATGATCAATTATCTTCAGATTTTCTATCGTGTTTACTATATCATTTGGACTGCTCCGGAAGGGAATCCATATGTGCAGGTTTTCATGGTTTAAGATTGGAGTGAGGACTGAAATAATTAGGTTTTGGGTTATTTGGCTCCGGAATGGGAAAGCAAACGAATCTTAGGATTTTAAACTCGTGCTTAGGCTAGTTGTATAGCTTGCTCCGGAATGGGACGTCATGTAATTAGAGTAGCTTGCTCAGGAATGGGACGCTTGGGTTAAGAGGGTTATCCCGATTTCGTTCATATATGTTTTCTTTATGTGTTTTGATTCATATTTTGGTATGGGGTGGATGAGTGAACCTGAGCAACGCTTGTTTATTTTGAATCCTTATTTTGTTATTTTTTCCATCATTTTATTTCTTGCAATTATTGCTGTCAATTTAATTTGATTAATTCTGTTTGTTTATTTTGGTTACTTAAATTCTTTGTTTTTAATCAATAGTTAACTCATTCAATTCAACAACTAGGAATTCTTTACATTTAAGTGTCATAACTTGCATACTCAGTCCCTTGGGTATGATAACTCGGAGTCTTAAAAATACTCCATTATATTACTTGCCGATTCAGTACACTTGCTGAGGTATTTCTTGAATTTGGGCCGGCCGTTGTCATGGGTTTTGAAACGGTTGATGAAGGAAGGAAAGCTCCAACCAATGCCTCCTAGACCAGCCAGGAGTCAAGGTCAGCCGGAACACAAAGAACATGAATATTGTGCTTTTCATCAGCATACCGGCCACTTAACGAATGATTGTATGACGCTGAGACATAAGATCCAAGATTTGATTGATAGTAAATAGATCACTGACCCTGAGCGAAGGGAAGGAAAGAAGAAGCCTAGCTACAATGCGGTTCCGCCACCTGTTTTTACGATCGGGTGGAACTTACCAGAATGGTACGTGTTATAGGACTTGTACAGGAACGAGTATGTTGCTATCACTCGCCCTGAGGTTAGTAATAAAGGGATGTCTATGACGGTAGTAGATTGCTGGTCTACTAGTGAAAGTAGCGATGAAAGTGAGGAAGAAGGTCAGACGTCTATGGACCTGTGGGAGTCAGATGAGGAAAGCAGAAAAGTAGGGGCTGTCACGAGAAGTGGTAGAGTGGTCCCTGAAATAGAAAAATCGCAAGAGCCGGTGCAAGCCCCAGTAGAGAAGGAAACGGAAGATAATTAAATTATCAGACAGTTGAAGAAGACCACGGCTCAGATATCCATATGGGATCTGCTGAGGCAGTCCCCCTCTCAAAGACAAAAGCTAGTAGAGGCCTTGACTGAGTCAACTGTGGCTACTACTATATCCCCGTCAGAGTTGTTGGATCTTGTAAAAGGAGGGTCCGAGGAAAGGTTAGTATATTCCGATGCCGACTTACCGGTTGAGGGCCGCAATCATAACCGACCACTCTACATTAAGGCACAAGTCAATGGTAAACATACTGCGTGCGTTATGGTGGATGATGGGTCGTCTATAAATGTATGCCCGTTGGTCGCGCTTCAGGCTTACGGATTAGATGAGGGTATGCTTAGCAAGTCGGATGTAACCATCACGGCTTATGATAATTCTAGAAGACAAGCGTCGGGGACATTCAAAGCCTTGGTCAAAACTGGGCCAATTAAAACGGAGGCAGAATTTGTGGTCCTACCTATTCCGGCCAATTTCTCAGCTTTGCTCGGAAGGCCTTAGTTGCATAAGCTAGGAGGGGTACCATCCACGCTACACCAAATGATAAAGATCCCACATGAAGGGGAGGTGATAACCATTAACGCGGCCAGGGAGAATTAAGTGTCAGCTCTAGGGATTGCCAACCAGCCGTTTAGTGGCTTCCATGTGTCGGTAATAGGAGAAGAATTGGGTTTAGGCAATAGTCCTCTAGTAGTGAACATGATGAGGAAAATGTATTACCTTCCTGGGGCTGGTCTGGGTAAAAATTCACAGGGGCTGCAGTCTGCTATTGTCACTCGAGGCCAGAAATATCGAAAGGGCTTGGGGTATAAAGGAGAGCATAGTAAGAAGAAGACGATGCAAAAAATCCCTCATATCCGAGAGACCTTTGTGCCAGCATCATCGGTTTGTTCCTATGCTGGGGAAGCTGAGCCTCAATGGGCTGGAGATAGGATTGTGCCGGGCTTTGAGCTTTTCAACGATGTATATGACTGGGATATGGGTATGATCAAGCTAGTGAAAGACTTTTGGGATGAAGAAGTCTTAGCCAACCGGATTGTTTGGGATAGACAGGAGCCCTAGGTAGTGGTAAATGAGGCCATGGGAAGCACTCATATCAAGGGGAAAGAGAAGCTGGAGAAAATAGTTCAAGAGAACAAGCCCCTGAAGAATCCAGATGGCGCGAAATCGTCCACAGATGCTGAAGCAAAGATAGCGGGAGCGGAGGAGGAGACTAGCTTAGAATGTCTTTTCGTTCCTGAACTATTTAATGATGTAAATGACAATCATAATTTCGTTAATGATATGAATGATTTCGCTTACTTGTGTGATGTTTCTGATAATTTCCATAGACATGATCATGATCACACTCCATTCATATTTGATATTGATTCCTCTGATGCAACTCCATTTAATCTTAGAACCTCGGAAAACCCGAAAGAAATTTTGATAGCATCGGATATAACTCCTGAGGAAAGGAAAAAATTTGAGAGAATACTAAAAAAACATGAAAAAGTCTTTGCCTGGACCTATGAAGATATGCCAGGCATCGATCGAAACGTCATAGAGCACGCTATCCCTACGTATCCGGGTTACAAGCCTGTGAAGCAGAAGCTGAGAAGGCTCAGACCAGAGTGGGCGAATAAGGTAAAGGAAGAAATCCGGCAGCAGATCGAAGCCAAGTTCTTGGTAGAGGTCCAATATCCCACATGGTTGGCTAATGTAGTCCCCATGGCCAAGAAGAACGGGAAAGTAAGAGTATGCGTTGACTATCGAGATTTGAATAAAGCCTGTCCAAAGGATGATTTCCCGTTGCCGCATATTGACGTGCTAATAGACAGCGCCGCTGCATGTGCAATGTACAACTTCGTGGATGGTTATGCGGGATATAATCAGATTTTTAACAAAATAATCGAAACAGGATCAAGATGGCTTTCATTACTAAATGGGGGACGTATGCCTATCGAGTGATGCCTTTTGGTCTGAAGGATGCAGGGGCTACATATCAGAGAATGGTGATGAAGATTCTGAGCGACTTAATCCATAAGGAGGTGGAAGTGTATGTAGACGATATGATGATTAAGTCTACCACCCGAGAGGGTCATTTCGAAGCATTAGAAAAGTTCTTCGCGAGAATAGAGAAGTATGACTCGCGACTGAATCCGAAGAAATGTTTTTTCGGGGTGACCTCAGGGAAGTTGTTGGGGCATGTGGTCAGCCAGCGAGGTGTCGAAATTGACCTGGACAAGGTTAAGGCTATCAGGGAAATGCCGGTGCCTCAGAAGGGAAGGGACGTGAGAAGCTTCCTGGGCAAGTTACAATATGTCAGCAGGTTCATTGCCAAACTGACTTCAATATGCGAACCAGTTTTCAAGCTCCTAAGGAAGAATCAACCAGTGGTGTGGAATGAGGATTGTCAAAAGGCTTTCGACGCCATTCGAGAACACCTATTGCATCCACCTGTGTTGAGGCCGCCGCTGCCGAGCAAGCCTCTGATTCTATACTTTGCCATAGATGACAGCTCTGTAGGTGCCATGATGGCCCAAGAGGATGAATTCGGGATAGAGTTTGCCATTTACTATCTCAGCAAGAAGTTCTTAGAGTACGAAATCAAGTATGCCGAGGTAGAAAAGATTTGTCTCACCGTCATTTGGGCTTCAAAGAAGTTAAGGCATTATTTCCACTCATACAAGGTGCAGGCAGTAGCAAAGCAGAATCCTTTGAGATATTTATAGGAAGCGCCATCCTTGCTAGGAAAGATGGGCAGATGGTTATTGTTGTTGCAGGAATTTGAAGTGGAATATGTTACTAGGAAAACCATCAAGGGGCAAGCAGTAGCTGAGTTCCTGGCCGATCACCCGATTCAAGGAGACACCTACGAATTCAATTTCCCAGATGAGGATATAGCGGCTATTGCAATCCAGGGGTGGCAATTGCATTTTAATGGGGCCGTGAACAACAAAGGGGCAGGAGGAGGAGTTATCTTGACGACCCCGGAAAATGAGAAGCTCCCTTTAGCCAAAAAACTAAGGTTTAAAGCTACCAATAATGAGGCTGAATACGAAGCATGTATTTTTGGATTGGAAGCTTTGTTAACCTTAGGGGCGAAGACTGTTGAGGTGTTTGGGGACTCTTTCCTCATAATCAACCGGATCCGAGGTGAATGGGCAGTTAAAGAAGAAAGATTGATGCCCCATATCCAGCACTTGAAAGGTCTAAGTAGCCAATTCGAAGTATGCACATTTTGTTTCATTCCAAGAGAGGAGAATCAATTAGCTGATGCCTTCGATACTTTGGTGTCAATGTGGGACAATCCGGAAGGAGTGGTTATGAGACCCGTATTGATTTCCAGCTCAGATAGGCCCAGTTTCCAATCACAGTCAGTAGCGGAAGTCGATGTAGCAGATGGGAAGCCATGGTATCATGATATTATGAACTATCTAGAGAACATTGTTTTTCCAGAGGAGGCTACGGAGAAGGACCAGAGGTTAATTCACAAACTGTCCACATAGTTTATATGCATAGATGGGGTGCTATACAAAAGGTAGGCCGATGGCATTCAATTGAGATGTTTGAATGAGAAAGAAGCCCCGAGAGTGATGGAGGAAACTCACGCAGGCGTGTGCGGAGCTCACATGAATGGTTTGACACTGGCCAAGAAAATCATGAGACAAGGGTTTTACTGGCTCACAATGGATAATAATTGTTCGAAATATGTGAAACAGTACCAGCTGTGTCAGCAGTATTCAGACTTAAGGCACTTACCTGTGTCAGAATTGCATAACCTAACGTCGCCTTGGCCGTTCGCCACCTAGGGTACAGATATCATCGGGGAAATCCGACCCACAGCCTCTAATGGACATAGATACATCATAGTCTCCATTGATTACTTTACTAAGTGGGTAGAGGCAGAATCTTTCAAGAAGATTGACGCGAGGGACATGGCCAAGTTTATTGAGAAGAATCTGATCTATAGATATGGCCTTCCACACCATGTGGTATCAGATAATGGGGTACAATTTATGGGAGAAACCAGGAAGCTATTGGAGAAATATGGGATTGAACACCACAAGTCTTCTCCATATCGTCCATAGGCCAACGAAGCTGTGGAGGCTGCTAATAAGAACATTAAGAAAATATTGGCCAAAATGGCCCAAACCTAGAAAGATTGGGCGGAGAAGCTGCCTTTCGCACTCTAGGCTATCGGATAAGGATGAGAACATCTACAGGAGCTACGCCATATTCCCTGGTGTACGAGACAGAGGCGGTACTGCCAGTTGAGATAGAGCTCAGGTCGTTAAGAGTAGTCATGGAAGCTCAGATCCCCGAGACTGAATGGGCACGGCAAAGGCTGCAACATTTAAGCTTACTGGATGAGAACAGATTAAGAGCCTACTACCATAACCAAATCGATCAGAAGAGGCTAGCTCGAACCTTTGGAAAGAAAGTCAAGAAACATCCTTTGAAGGAGGGACACTTGGTATTTCTCTCCTCTCAGGGTCAGAGATCTGTTTGCTATCGATCAAGTCCTGAACCGAGTGCCGAAGCGCT